>ML830298.1:78790-88952 GCA_009831015.1 Picea engelmannii | reverse complement strand
CTATGACTTTAGTGAGGGGGTGAGTGAAGAGACACTCAATCTCAACCACCCATCTAATCCAATCTCAACCGTTGGATGTGAAACTCCTCACCTACCACCATGAGGTCGATTAGGGTAGGAGAGGGCACCCTAGCTAGGGTTGTTGTTCATTCATTTTTGGAGCAAGAGAGCAAGAGAGAGGTCGATCTTGAGAAGAGGCAACATTTGCAGAGCTAGGCACGCATCCCAATGCAGCTAGCTAGCACGAGTTTCAAGGCGGAGTTCAACATTGAATGCAATCCGTACGGTACGGATTTTCTAGAGGCCATACAACCATTTTTATGCACAAAATTCGAGGGAGACAACAAATAAATTTTTGAGGAGGTTGGCACGCATTCGAAGGCTACCATACAAGCATTTATTTGCACATAAATCGAGGCACCTGCTGTTATTAATTTCTGGGTGAAATTCTGTACAATCCGTATAGATTTGGCATAGATTTTGAGGGCCGTACAGTTCTGTTTTGGCGCTGTTTTTCGAGGTGAAGAGGCATAGATTTCGAGGAGCAGTTCCTGTTGCATATTTTGTACAGTCTTAGCAGAAGTTTGGCACAATAATCGAGACAGTCCGTACAACATTTATTGCTGGGACAAGCGTATAGTTGTACGGATTTCTGGCACAAAAATCGAGGAGCATTTTCAGGACTGTTCTGAAGGATTTTTGCAGAAGAAAGTCTGAGATAAGTTTGTGTAATTTCTAAAGATGAATATGCTGTAAAAAGAAATTTCTTTGAAGCTCACAAATAATAAAAGGCCCTCTCTCACTGGTTTTCCCCTTGTGGGTTTTTCCAGGGTCGTTGTTAGACAAAAAATTGTTGTGTTAATATTTTTCTGAGTTTATGTGCTGCTGATATTTTATTTCTGCGTTATAAACGATGTTCAGAATCCTCATGTTTCAGTTCTGAAAATTATTTTCTGCTGTGTTTAATTGGCTGTTATAAATCTGGGTTTGGGCATTAAACATTGGCTGAAAAATCAGGGAGACTGAAACTGGGTTGGGGTCTGAAATTTTACAGAAAATAGACTCAAGATCTTGCATTTGAAAGTTTATCCATAAACAAAGCATCCACACAAAATAACTATTCCACTTGAGTGCTCCAATCAACCATTCATAGCATAAAATTGTAAATAGACAAAAAGTTTTGAAAGCATTCTCCACAAGCTTCTAACAAAATTTACAATGAGAGGAGCTCCTCTTATATAGAGAAGAAAACCAACAACCTCCTCAAATAGAATAGTAGTAAAATTCTAGGTCTAGCCTATAAATTCATAAAGAACCATTATCTCCTCAACTAACTCGGGAGATATGGTCAACAATACAATAAAATATGAAGTGGTTATGCCACATACACAAAGGGTCCAAAAAGAGGGAGGATGTGGTGAAAGAGCTCCAACTTTCCTCCTCAAACCAAGGTAACAACTTCAACAACCAAATCGACCCCTCAAAGAGATGAAATGGCTCATATGTGTGTTATGTGGGAGCTCTCTAACCCAACACCCGGTAATTTGTTTCATAGCAAATACCTTGCTGTAATAAACTTCTTACTGCAAATTTACTGAATAAAAAACACAGCTGAGTTTTAACGATTTACATAAATAAATTAGCATAAGCATAAACAAAAAACCACCATTATGCACACATAATTTCTAGGGAAACACCCCCGTAAAAACCCCCAAGGGAAAACCAATACTGTGATGATTTTATTATAATAAAATTAGGGCTCCGTCCTGGGAAAATAGCTTCTCTAGGAAAAGTGCAAAACAACAAAATAACTGATCACACCTCAAGATCCATCCTTCGATCTTGATGGTCGCTACTCCTTTGCTATCCCTTGCTCCCTTCCTCGGACTCTGCCCTTGCACACTTGTATGAACGCCCTTCTGTACCCAATCAATGAGATCTCACTATCTCACTCTGCGTGTGTCTCCTCCTCTCACCTTAGCTTTTTTTTATAATGTTGACTTTACCCTAAATCCAAAACCCTAGATCTCCAAAGTGATCAATGGCTGAAATTAGATCTCACCAACACTTGAGATCAATGGCTAAGAATTACTTTTATTCACTAATGCCAAAAGATTAGGCATTTCCTTAAATTAAACTCAATTAATTATATGAAGACATTCACTTTAATAATTACTTTAATAAAGTGAATTTCCCAAGCCTTGAGAGGTATTAATGATGACTTCCACATGTTAGACACAAAACCAATGTGGAAGTACCCATCTGATGCTACAAACATCAACAATCCCTTTTAGCGAGAAAGGTACTTCTTGAAGAGCCACATGGCACTGGTTCTCCCTCTGACCCTAGCACAATGTTGCACACATCGTCCTGTACTAAGGCATCTTGCTTCTTCTGCTACACTGTTGCCTCCTCATTGACGTAACATATTAGTGCCATGAAGTTTGGAAACTTTGTTGAAGGCCTGCTAGCCCTCAATGTGCTCCTAGGAGCCTCAACTTGCTCCTAAGCATCCATCATGTCAACTCATATCAATTGGGTTTCCTGACAGAGTTGGAAGGGCCTAACTCCTCCTACCCACCTGAAGGTTGACTTCCCACACTGGAAGTCTTTGAACACTGTGTTCCCTTCGGAGCCTCCTGCTCCTCGTCCTCTTCTACTGACATCGATCCATGATCGAATTTGCCCCTTGGGTCTACTAACATGCTTTCCCTGTAACCTATATACCTTTCCCTCTCTGACACCAAGAACTCGAGTTGAGTTTAGGTCAAACCCTTTCCGTCGAATAAGAACTCAAGCATCCTCAAAAGAGATGTCGTATCCCCTGTCCTCCATTGCTGAAACTGAGAGCAAATTCTTTTTGAGCTCCGAAACATACAACAGATCTGCCACCCCTGGAGGATCTCTTGACTCCAGATGGAACTTGACTTTCCCAACTCCCTCTAGACCACACTTGGCATTGGTGCCAAGCTCCACATGCAGATCCAAATCCTTCTCTAACAAACTAGTAAACGACTCATGTGTCCCTATCATGTGATGAGACACCCCACTATCCACAAATCAGGCACTACCTGAAACTGTGCCAGAAAGACAACAAACTAACAAGAAATCCTTCTTGAACGTCTCAACAAACTCGTTGACTTGAGTTTCTCCAAACGTAGCTACTTGGTGAGACTTAACCTTCCTTTTCTTCTGTTCAAGACACTGTGAAGCATAGTGACCACTTTTGTGGCAAGTAAAGCATTTCACTTTGCTCAGATCCTTTTTCTTTCCAGCCTGTGAAGTCAACTCTCCCCCTGTATTCCCCTTTCTCTTCCTTGCCTGACTAGCAAGAGCTAGATTCTCATCATCACCATTTTGTTCAGGGCCGTCCTCACCATCTCTTCATCTGACATGATCTCCCCAATTGTTGCCAATTGATCACAAACCTGAGTGATCTTGGTGAGATATCTGGTAACTGTATCTGATCTGGTCATCTTAGTGTCTCTGAGCTTTTCCCGCAACATCATCTTCCTATTTGCATTACTGCTCTAGAAAAGATTCATTAGTGCTACTAACATATCCTTGGTCGACTTCTTCTGAGATAGGTAAGGAATCAAATGGTCCTTCACCGCATCTAAGATGATCCTCCTGGCTTTCACATCCTTTTGCTCAAGGACGACCAAGTCCTTTGGATCCGTCGGTGGGGTCACTGTGGTACTTGCAAAATACCGCAACCCATTCTCCATGAGAATTAATGTAACCCTTGCCTTCCAAGGAATGAAGTTCGATGCACCCTCCAACCTGCGCTCAAACTAGTTGCGACCATCTCCAAATTAGAATTTTAAAGAGGAATAAAAACTGTTGAAATTTAGATCAGTTGCCTGAAACTTTTCCGCTTTCTGGATCCGCTACTCATTGCCCAGACTTGCTGCCCGCTACCCAGACTTGCTGCCTGCTGCTCGAACCTCTTGCTCGTTGCCCGAACCTCTACGTGAACCTACTCAAGGTTGCCTGCAACCTCTTGACGCTGCCACAAGTCTCTTTGGGGCTACCCGCGTCATTTGCGGTCTCCCTGAATCTTTGTAGATTCTCGACGATCATTGCGATTTCCCTACGACCTACGACTGCTGTTGCGGTTGGTGACTGTGGATGCGGTTTCCTTGCGGCTGTTGGTTGGCAGCTGTGGCTGCTGAAGCCTCGCAATTCTGGTTGGCGACTGTTGCTGTGACTATCTCGTGGTTGTGGTTGGCGATTATTGTTGGGGCTGCAGCCCAACACTTCTCTGACAATACTCCCTAGCCCATGATTTGCAGCCTGCGACCTCCTCATCTGCCTAACAACTTCTCCCAGCTCGTTGCTATCCTCTGCAACTCCTGTCCACGCCGCCGTACGTTTGTACGACTACTTTGTAGTCTGTACGGTCTATACGATTGCTGCAAAATTTCTCCTTTATTTTATTTTTATTTCCTGTGCAACCTGCACATAAACAAAAATTATCGCTACTGCCTTGCATAAATTATGGATCTGTGCATTGGGCTTCCTTTTCATAACAGTAGCTCTGATACCATGTTAAATTTTCACTAACCTAACACTCGGTAATTTATTTCATAGCCAATACCTTGTTGTAATAAACTTATTACTGTAGATTTACTCAATAAAAAACATGGTTGAGTTTAACGATTTATATAAATAAATCAACATAAACATAAATAGAAAACCGCCATTATTCACATATAATTTCTGGGTAAACACACTTGGAAAAAGCCCCAAGGGAAAACCGGTATCGTGATGATTTTATTATGATAAAATCAGGGCTCCTGTCCTGGGAAAATGGCCGCTCTGAGGAAAAGTACAAAACAACAAAATCACTGATCACACCTCAAGATTTGTCCTTCGATCTTGATGGCCGCTACTCCTTTGCTGTCCCTTGCTCCGTTCCTCGGACCTTGCCCTTGCACACTTGGATGAAAGTCCTCCACCCAAACAATGAAATCTCACTATCTCACTTTGTATGTGTCTCCTCCTCTCACCTTAGCTGCCTTTTATAATGTTGAGTTTACCCTGTTATTCCCCACTTTAGGGATAACTAGGAGATCATATCTCGAGGCCCACAGATCCTAGACATGGAGCACCGAGAGCCAGATCGACTTTAGTATGGCCCTAGATGGCCCATCTTTTCTCCCTTTCAACACCTCTACCTTGCCAGCAACAACAACATTCATCACCATTGGCTTGGTCTTGTGTCGGAGATGGTTCTTGCTCCATGAGGTAATGAGTCCAGGTATCATGGTATGTGTCACTTTGATCATCAAAACCTTTGAATATGTGCATTCAATTCCTTTTGTTTCTAACAAATGCTTGGATCTTATACTTGCCCACTTGACCATGTTTGGGGGGATTGACAGGATGCCCTAGTAAGCCTGTGTCTGTAGGTTCTGGTTGGCCACTAGGGGGATTTCTGAAAAGCCATCGTCCACTCCCGTCATAGCACCACTTTTTCATCTTGCTTCCCACTCACTTATCCCATTACACTTGTCCGGGCACTGGATTGACCTATTTTCAGGGTTGCACCTTGCCTAGTGGGAAGAAGGGGCTAAAGGCCCAGAAGGTAAAAGCAAGCTGGCAAAAGATAAAAGCCTAAAAAATAAACCTCGAGATGCTTCGCCCAGGGATTCCCGAGAAAGCAATAAAATGCTTCTCAACAAGAAACAAGAGGGACCCACAAAATAATAAAACAAGACCTAGTCAAAGGATAGGGGGTCTCATCATGAGCTAGCGTATTAGGTCCATGGGTACCTAACAGTATGACATTACCACCAGCTGGTTACCACGCCAGGGTAGTGACCCTTGGTTGCATGGCCAAGGGAAAGGGGGTCTCATCACAAGCCAACCTTCTCATTTCTGTGAAAGTACTTGTGGGTAACATTGTCACCACTGGTCACCACACCAGGGCGGTGACCCCTGATTAGCCTCTTGAAGAAAAAGCAATGAAAAAATAAAAGAATAAAAACTAAGAATAAAAGGCATGAATGGGCTTGGAAAAATTTGCATCTAGGACAGGTGCAACTCGCCTTCTACAAAGGCACCCACAGGGAAAGCTTTGCACCCTCTGCTCCCATTGCACCCACTTGCCTGGACATCCCTTACCCACATCACCTACTTACATGGCTCAGATGAGGTCTCTTCTGGAAACTTTCCTCTTCCAATAGACACTATCCCAATAGGACGCCCTGTCATTTTCTCCAAACTTGTATTGCAGGCTTGTGTAATGTCTTTGAGCTTTTAACTGAGGTATTAGGGATTTTATGCACATGTTTAATAATATTGATGATGAGATGTGATTGACATTGCTATGGTCCTTGTGACTCATGAGCCCATGGAGAGCGTAGCTATTGATGTGCAGGATCATGCCTGACGAACATGTACCATGTTGGACCGGTACACATGGGGAGATGATCAGTTCGGACCTACATGGGGCACCAGATGGATGCTGAGACTGCATCAGGGGGGAGAGACATGACAGGGATGGACCAGAGGTTTTGTACATGAGAGGAGGACATCTTGCAGAGGCACCTCGACATACCTTGACCTAGGGGGGTTGTGCCCTTCTCAGTGGAATGTTGGCCTTGGAAGGCCTAGGACGTCACCCATGATGATCATGACATCATCCAGCCTTGTGGACGCCTTGGGAGGCAGATTTGGCAGTGTTGGCATGTGTGGCAGGTTAGAGAAGTCTAAGGAGGGCTAACATCTTGCTCCAGGATGTTGCATTTGCCATAGAAGGGGCTAACATCACCCTTAAAGGGGCATGATGTCTCTTTTTAGCTTGATTAACTTTTAATTTTATGAATTTAATGTAAAACAATATGATTTTTAGTATTTTGGCCTTGTCGGCCTTTTTATGACCTAAAAAGTAAAATTAGGTCATTGTACAGTATAAATTGAGGGTTTTTACTCTCATTTTTTCATCATCTTTCACTCACTCATTAGTGAGGTCTGAAATTTGGGCTATACTTGGGTTCTTTGGCTGAAATTGTGAGGCGCACTTGTTGAAGGAAGGCATTTTTGGATTTCTATTGGCATTTCTTGATGGAAGGTGTTACAACTAGGGTTTCTTATGTTATTTCTTGGTGAAATGTAAGTAAATTTCTGCAAAACTTCTTGATTGAATGGTTGTATTGTCATTTCTTGCATTTATTGTTATAAATTTGCTGAATAAACCCTAGTTGACAAGCTCACATTGTAGGTCCTTGTCTCATGTCCCCATCAAGATTTTTCAGCCATTGTTTGAAGAGAGAAAGAGCCTAGCCTTAGCTACCCTTTTTCCCCTTCTTCTTCTGCTAGCCGTTTTACTTTTAAGAGCTAAGAAGAAGAAGACGCATCAAGGCCTAGTCCTTCTACACCTTGATGAGCCGATTTTCTAGGGTTTGCTGGTAAAGCCTTGCCATAACAACACGTTGCCTAGCAGATCCTCTTGTCTTAGTTTTATACCTTTTTCTAAGCTAGCCGTTTGCCATTTAACCTAAGGAAGGAGGAGAGAGCACTGAGGCCTAGTTCCCCTACACCAAAGTGAGGCTCTCTCCCCTAGGGTTTCATCCTTGAGGCCTTGCCTTACCAACACCTCAAGGTCTAACCCTCTTGTCCTTAGTCCTATTATTTTTACTTGATCCTTCAACTTTTGTGTCCTCTACTTTTGAATACATTAACCCTAGCCTAAAACTAACCCTACTAACTGAATGTTGCCGTCATCTCTTGCTATTAAACTCATTGTGCAACTATCGTTTTCCCATGAGCAATTGAATGATTATTTAAAGGCATTGTTTAAATAAGGTGTTAATTGTCACATTGAATGCCACGTTATTTCAACATTTATTGAAGAAGTAATATTGTACATTGTTGCTATTTTATAAACGTTGACTTCGTCAATATTTATTATTCAATTGCCTATGTATGTTAGATAGTCATTGATTATATGAAGTACTAACCAAGTGAGCAAGCTTGCATATATCAGTTTCTTGTTGCTTTGTCTTAGGCAGGTGCATCTCTCTTTTTGGGTTATACTTTATTGGTTGTTAGCCAGGACTATCTGCTTGGTGGTGACCTGTGAGGGGGGAAACTTATCTTTGTCTTATAATCCTTTACCTTCTCAAAACCCCAGGTCACCGGGGATGTCTCCCCTGGGCCTTACCTCCCATTGGGGTGACATTGGGTGGGATTGGTTCCGGTTACGCCAATTTGATCTCTTTTCATCCATCTATTATCCTAACTACACACTGCGCGATAACATACCCTAAATCCAAAACCCTAGATCTCCAAAGTGATCAATGGTTGAAATTAGATCTCACCTGTTAGATTTCGTAGTGCACCCAGACTTGGTGCACATGCACCTCAGGTTTGGTCTATGTTATAGACAATATACACAAATTAACAATTTGAACTATAAGCATAAACGCACCAAGATGCCTAAGCATTTAACACAGTGGAATATCAAAACTAGCAATTAGATCATACACATGTACACAAGAATTTAATGCCCAAGTCACATGTTCTTAAAACCAGAACAATAGGGCTCCTGTAATAGGGACAATGGCCCAAATTCTTTACATAGAAAACATGCCAAATATTTACAAAATTACTACAGAAACCCTCCTCGATTTCTGTGCCCAAATTTGGTCCAAGACTACTTCTGTTACAACTCCAAATACACTGTTGTAGCTGTTGAGTTTTGGTGTACCTCGGGAAGTGGTCCCCTTGTGGTTGTGGGTCTCTAACCACAAGAGGGAAATATTTGACCCATTGTGCCTTATACTTCGTCTAATTTCACTTTGACATTTTCCTAAGTCAAAAGGGTGAAATTTGTCACTTGAGATGTGGGTGAATTGGGGGACATAAAGTGAACTATGGAAACTTAACCCAAAGTTCGTTTTGAGTTGAGATTCTTTTTGAGAGATTTCAACCATTGATTAGATATGGCTTGGAGTCATCCTAGCCATTGATCTTTTTAGGTTTTCTTATGATTCCTTAAGAGGGGCACATAGGACAAAAGGAGGCTCATTCACTCTTTTGTTCACTTGGAGAGGAAGAGGAGAGCATTGGAGATGGGAATGGAAGCAAAGGAAGTGGGCAACAAGGGCACCTCCTTTCATGGAGGGCTCTAGTAGGCTTTGGCTTCCATTTATTTGTGGTGTTCATGCTTTCTTGGAGGAGGGAGCACTATAGGAGGAGGGTGCACACCTAGCAGGGAGGTCTTCTACTTGTCATATTGCTGATTGGAGTGTCTTGTTGGAGAGGTAGCACACAAGGGTAGATTTTTGTGCAAGGGTTTCTTCTATAAGGCTTTGAGCAGTAAGGGCGCAAGGCTAGAGTGGGATTGACCAACAAAGGAGAAGGGTGCACCATGCTTGGGCGTATTCACCTTCTTGGACTTGTATATCAACCATAGTTTTAAAAACCGGTCTAACCGGAACCGGAACCGGCCGGTTTGACCGGTTAGACCCTCGGCCGGTTAGAACTGGGACAAAAACCGAACCGGCCGACCGGTTTTTGACGGAACCGGCCGGTTCGGTTCTAATTTCCTGTAGGACGCCCGCGGACCTCAAAAGTCAATTTTTTTTTGGTTTTTAAAAACCCCTAACCCCCCTAAACCCTAAAAAAATGTTATAAAGGGACAACCACCCCCTCTAANNNCCTCACACCTCTCTCATTCATCATTTGGGAGCATTTGGGAGCATTTGGGAGCTTATGTGTTTTGGAGCAGCCTTGGTTTTTTAGCAGCAGCCTTGAGGAGCAGCTTTGAGGAGCTTATTGGGCAAGTGTTTTGGGCAGTTTGTGGTGGATTTGACATCTCAACTAGGAGGCTATAGTTCATCTTCAAGCTTGGAGGAGATTCTAGAGGTATGTTGAACAATTTCCACTCATTTTTTTTCCATATTGAAAGTTGAATCTTCATTGTTGAATGTGTGAAAGTTTGAAACTTGTAAGAGTCTAAGAGAAGGTTCCTTCTTTGCATTTTCAGATTGCTTGCATTGTGCAAATTCCACTTTTGATTTAGGCTTAGCCTTTGAGTTTGCATTTACAAATTTGCAATGGCCCCAAAAGCTAAAGATGCCGCATGGGTTCATGTCGAGGTGGTTGATGGTAACATGTGTTGCAAGTATTGTCAAAAATGCATCAAGGGGGG
>ML830298.1:10382-25128 GCA_009831015.1 Picea engelmannii | reverse complement strand
GGGATCCATGCCATCTTTTTTGGGATCCATGTCATTGTAGTGGGATCCATGACAACACAATGGATGATGATATGGATGCCACATCATCATCATGTGCCACATCGACCATTCTTAGAGGGTGCACTTGCTTTCTTAGACCATTTCTTGAGGTGTTGAGGTGGTTAGAGCACATTATTCAGGGCGGCCAACTTCAGGGGCAACTATCTTTTGACAAAGTGGTCAAAATTCTGCCAGATCGGTGACATTGAGTGCAAAATGATTGAGGAATTTCCGAAATGGGGTCATAATAGAAAATCAGGCAGAAATTGACCTAGTTATCATGCTACTGGAATCTGCTGCATGGAAATTATCACCGTGTTTTGGAGCCACACGTGTGAACACGTGGAGTGCACATTTTCTCTCTCTTAGCCACACATGTGGGGTGCACCTCTTCTCTTTGATTAGTCAATTCACGTGTTTGAGTGAGGTGGTTATTTCACTGCATATTACTTTATTGGCTCAAAATGGTTTTAGACCATGTTATTGAGAGTGCCTCTTGTTTTAGCTCATGGTTTTTCTTGAGCACATTATATTGGCACTTGGCATTGTGCTAGTACTAACACATGGTTTGCTACTCATGGTTTTGTGAGGTGCCTTATCTATATAAGAAGGGCTCTTCTCTCATTTGTCATGGTTGGAAATCAATTGGAAAACTATTTTGCTCACTATTTGCTCTAGTTTCTTGTCTATTCTTGAATATATTGTTCTAGGTTGATAATAGAAGGTTTTTGGCATGCAAGAGACATTGAGGGAAGGAATATTGCAAGGCAAGCAATGCAAATAGGGTATGATGTATGTCTATTTTATTTCTTTGTTATTTTTTGAAGCTAAGTCTTAGTATTGAAGTTGAATATCTTAGGGTTTTAACTTCTAACCCTAGATTTATGCTTTGATTATTTAAGTTTGCAATTCTTGGGCTGAATCTATTATTAGTTTAGCTTCTAGCTTGATGCTCACCGAGCATTCTCTAGAGATGTGTTAGAAGTCCAATCTTTTATAGTCCAGATTTTCTAGGTTGATGCTCACCAAGTATTCTCTAGAGATGTGTGGGGACTTCTAACATTGAAGGTAAAGAGGGCAACTACTCAAGGAGTAGCTAAGACTCCATGCCCAATGGTAGGAATTGGTTTTCTCTTCTCTTTTCTAGCCATCTCAAATTAATTTTTCCCTTTCATTTTTTTTTTACATGCAGCCAAGGGTTTGATGGTTTATATCTTTCGAACTAGGTTTCACTTTCCAAGTGGAATTAAGTTAATACTTCCATATTCAGCAACTAACTTGGGTTTCATTGCTGGCTGCTCTATCAAATTCTTGATATTTTATGTTGACCTGCTCATTTTGATCAGATCTAAGTGTTTAATTTATATCTTAGGCATAGATCTAACACTATAATTCCTGAAGAAACTAATGGATATTTTATTCACTCACATGTTCATCTTTAAATCTGAATTCACTCATGATACATGCAAATCTGGTTGATAAATTGTTAGTAGGATGCATCTCGCATAGTAGTTAATGATTTCTGGGTTATGTGTCATCAAGACAGGGTGTTCTTGTTGAATGGTAAATGATATGAATAATATGCTGATCTGGTAATGACATTGAACAGAGTTGAGAATACTTAGCTTGGAGGCATTGTATGGTAAAATCTCTGTTTTAATTACACATTATCATAACTTATTGATGTATTAAACCAGGACGTCCTAAGATGCTTGAACAGTCTGCTCCAAAACAGAGTTAAAAATCCACCTTGACTCTGCATTAGGAGCTCTTATAGCAATCTTTGTTTTTGCATCTCTAAGTGGTTTAAACAGATATCTTTCATGAAATGAATTTTTTCCATCAGTGGCTCACCATATAATCCTTGAACACACCTAATGCTGAGTTTATTGCTTACTGGATCAATGGATACTTATGTTCACTGTGCGTTAACATCTTTACAATTCTAGACTGCACTCACATGTACAGGGGTCTTAAAATTCTCATGCTAAAGGCTGTACAATGTAATTCTGGTTGCATTACTACAGCACTGTCCTTTCATGTTCAAGAGAAGCTTACACAAACAAAAAGCTGGATATAACTAGAGCGATTAAATTTCTGGTGGGTCTATTAAAACACTTACATTGCTTACTGGAAGAATGGATACTTATGTTCACTGTGCACTAACATCTTTACAATTCTAGACTGCACTCACGAGTCACATGTACAGGGGTCTTATTTTCTCATGCTAAAGGCTGTACAATCTAATTCTGGTTTCCTTTACTACAGCACTGTCCTTTCATGTTCAAGAGAAGCATACAAAAACAAAAATCTGGATATAACTAGAGTGATTAAATTTCTGGTGGATCTCTTGAAACACTTATATTGCTGGCACAATATGGCATAAATCTGAATGGTTTCTTTTTTGTCATCTTAATCTGTATTTCATACACAGCATTAGCAAGTTTCTACAGCACTATTTAATCTGGTGACACATGCTTAATCCTCATGGTTAATGGTACACACTTCTAGTTGGCATAACTTCTTCTGTAAGGTCTGATATAGTATGCTCACCACCACATCGGGTTATATCAGCACTTAACTTGACATTTTTTAGGACTTAATTGCTGTTTCTAAGGTTATTATGTGATAAATGGACCACATTGAATGAACTCATAATCATAATGCTGGTTTGTCACACTTAGTTTTATACTGTATTGAATTTAATGATGGATTCATTGTAATAATGGCTCTGGTTCTCATGGTAAAATTGAACAGCTCGATATCATTTATCTCATAGTTCAGGACTCCTAATAGCAAATCATTGCTCATGGTGAGTCATAAACTGAAATAAGTTTACACATTCAAACGTTTTGATGCTAAAACTTATTCTGGAAATGGTTTCACTACATTAAGGAGAGACCCGTGCTGATATCAGAATTACAAGAACAGGTTGATCATTAAATACATTGGGGATTGCTCATTAGGTGAATATTTTTTGGGCCTTTTGCATTAACTAAGTGGGGAATTCAATACATCATAGCTTTGCAACATCCCAAATTGGTTTCTTTTGTTAACAATATCTATCAATCTGTAATGTCCCCCACCTCTTGATGAAGAGGTTTGGGAGAGACTCAGTAGTCTAGTCATCCCCACTAGACTATAGTCTCATGCAGCATGGGGAAAAGTCAGCTAAACTCAAGGTTATAATTTAAAATTGACTTAAAAAGGTAAAAAGGTAAAAAGTAACTCATTGGAGGAATAAAGCGCTTGAGGTTGAGTTAGGAGTTGAACCTAAGGGTTAACTTAACTCAATAGAGGAATAGAAGGAGGTATAAAGGAAAGCCTAGGGCGCACCTCTCATTCATCTTGGATTATATTGCATTTGGCTATTGGGCTCTTGAGCACACAATTTTGAGGGTTTTGAGAATACAAACCCTAGAGAACAACTTAGTGGTGAAAGATTCCACTCACCTTGTTCCAAGCTTGGTCTCGGGGATGAAATACTCCACCCNGGATTATATTGCATTTGGCTATTGGGCTCTTGAGCACACAATTTTGAGGGTTTTGAGAATACAAACCCTAGAGAACAACTTAGTGGTGAAAGATTCCACTCACCTTGTTCCAAGCTTGGTCTCGGGGATGAAATACTCCACCCACACCATTCTACAGTATTCATAGGTACCATCATCTATTCAGGAGGGCAGCAGGCCGTACCCTTGAGGGTTTTCTAGCAAGGGGTGCATCATCCCTTGGAGAGGAATTCGATCCAGGTTATTGGCAGGGTTTATTGACATTCTAGCACCTGGGTATTTCTTGCAGGGCCTTGTCCATCAGATCTAGAGTGTTTTGAGAGGGCTACTCTTGCTATATTATTATCTGGAGCTTTGGTATGTTGTTGAGAGGAGGAGGGCGCAACTGTGATTTAGATTTGTGCAGTTTGGAGGGGTTACACCTCAGATCTGACCCTAAGACTTCGTTTAGTAGCTTGTGGTGGCCCGATTTCAGGGTATTTGCCCGATTTCAGGGTATTTGGAGGCCTTTTTCATCAAGGCCAAAATATTGAGCTAGAGAGTCTTTAAGAGGGTGTAGTCTTTTTTGAGGATTCATCAGTTTGGTGGAGCATATCTTGGCATCTGAGCTTGAGACTTCAGAGAGGGCTTCTACTTGCCCCGATCTATCTTTTTGTGGAGTTCGGTGCTATTTGGAGATCTCCTTCAGCTGGGCCGAAATATTGGTCTTCTTAGCTTTGCAGCAGGACGTACCATCATCTAGGTGGGTTTGGACATCGACCCTGGTTCTTCTTGTGTTGATCTTCATTGTATATCCATTCTTTGGAGGCTTGCATCTCTTATCAGGAGAATTTTGTAGCAACTCATATATTATCTATTGGAGCCATCTGATGTTATTCTAGATCTACATCCTCTTTGTATCAGGTTCTTGCTTTTCATAATAATAAAGGTCAGATCTATGCTATTTGGTTCCATATCTTGTGTACTGGTTAGATCTTGTATTTCCATTGAGTATAACTGAATATAAACCCTAGGGCCGAAACTTAAGAGGCCAAACTGCAAACACACACATACAAACAAATTTGGTTTAGAGTTGACTTTCAAGGATTCCCCCCTACGCTAGGGCATCATAGTTTCCTTAGTCTGAAGTGTGGGGCTAGGCTATCAAGGTGACAACGGGTAGCTTGTTCCTCTAGGTTCTCTTGTTAAGGTTAGTACTTTTTCTCCTAGGGTAGAGTTTGAGAGCTAATAATCCCCATCCAGCTTGAGATTTTGGAGTGGCAAGTTTATTCCAAGAGGCTAAAAGCATCCCTTTTTTGCCTACTTCTCCAGACCAGATGAACCTGAAACTTAACTACCTGATTTTGTTTAGGACTCCTTTCGGAATCTGTGCCAAAGGCATCTAATAGACGGGGATGGATTCCAGAATTGATTTGACAAGAACCAATTGACCACCTCTGGAGAACCATCTATTACACCATATGTTGAGTTTCTTCTCTTCCATGGCAATTAGTCACTGCCAGTCTCCATTTTGATACTAGTTTGCTTTCAAATGAAATCCTAGATATTTCATTCCATCATCTGTTGTCAATACTTGAAAAGGAAAGACTTGGGAGTACATAGGTTTTTCATTATTTGAGAGGCCCTAGGACAGTTCCTCACCCTACCAACCCTTATTCGTTCTAGTATGCAGATAGATTGCAAATATGGGAAGGAAGAACAAATCTTCAGTTATTCAGAAACTGATCGGACCATATTCAACGAGCATCAGTTGGAGATTGTTGACTTGTCAATGTTTAATTTCATACTTGTTGCCTCATAGAAGAGATTGATGACTTCTTGAAGGTTTTCAACCATTCTTTTGGTTCCTTCACAGAAGATTAGAATGTCATCAATGAAGATTAAATGGGTGACATTGCAAGAAGTACCAACATTTATACCTTTGATGTTTCCAGTTTTGGTGGCTTCCTTAAGAAATCTACTGAGGCCTTTTGCAACAATGAGAAACAATAGGGGGATAGAGGACAACCTTATCTGATCCCTCTTTCAGACTTAAAGAAGGGAGAAGCAACACCATTTCTTAGAATTGTAAAGGATACCAAGCTAATGCAACTCATTACTGAAGTAACAAAGCCAAGATAGAAGACAAGATTAATAAGGATGAGTCTAATGAAAATCCAACTCACCTAATCAAATGCTTTGGAGAGGTCCACCTTCAGGGATAGGGCTTTTAGGCTCCTAGTTTTGATTGAGTGGAGACTCCCCTGAGCTACCCCCATGGCCTTGTGGATTTTTCGCCCTTATAGGAATCTAAATTGCTCTAGGGATATTTGCAAATAGTGTATTCCTTTCATCCTCCTGGCTATTATTTTCAAGATAATTTTGTAAATGCAATTACAAAGGGAAATTGGTTTGAAGTTCTCAAAACAAGTGGGATTATCAGTCTTGGGGATTAGACCTAAGAAAGCGGTATTAAAAGCTGCTAATAATTTCCTAGAGGTTTGAGAGACCGCAACCAATCATCGAAGGTCCTCTTCAATGAAATCATAACAACTCAGGAAGAATTCGACTGGAAGGTCATATGGCCTAGAGCTCTTATCCTTTTGGAAGATTTGGAGAGTTTGTAATAGCTCCTCTTTCTCGACTTCAACCATTAATTCTTGTTTATCTTTAGGATTAACAAAGCTTGGAAAGAAGTTAGCCAGTCTGATGACTGCAACAATGGCTTCTCTAGATTCTTCTTTAAAAAGAGAATGAAAATAATTTACCCCTTCTGAAGCCATTCAGGGAAGCTGGTAGCCATGGAGCCATCCTCTCTCTCAGTCTTCCAAACTGAATTAATATTTTTCTTGTTATTGGCATACCTGTGGAAAAAATTAGTATTTCATCCCCAACCTGCAACCAAATAACCTACTTTTGATTCTTCATTCTTTCTCCCTGTCTCGTAGAATTTTTTTATTTTTATTTTAATCTTCTAGGAGTTTTATCTCATTTGATTCTCTGTGAGGAAACCAAAGCGTTCTTTGTTATAGCAGGAGTCAAAAAATTCTTTAGCTTCTCTTAAGATCCTATCATCCTTTTTTTTCAATAGACCAATTAATTGCAATCTTCTTTACCCTTTTAAGGTTTTGATGAAATTGAACGGGGCCTAATTTATCAAGTGAAGCATCGAAGGGCTTCCATGCATCTTTTAATTTACTCAGGAAATCTTCATCCTTTAACCATTCGGGATTTAGTTTGAAGGGGCTGGGAGGTTTCTCTTGTACAAGATCCACCTCTAGGAGCACATGATTGTGGTCTGAGTCTCTCCTGAGGAAACCCATTGGTGTAATCTTACAACTTCATCTAGAAATGTTTCCGAAATTAAAAATTGATCCAATCTTTTTGCTATTCTGGCTTCCCCTGGCGTCTTGTTGCTCCAAGTTGGGGTTGATTTAGTAGGTTCTATGTCTAGGAGCCTTGCTATTTCCATTTTATTATTGAAGAATCCTGAGAGGTTATCCACCTAAGATGCTAGTCCCCATACCTCAGAAGCCCCCGAGGAGAAATTTAGATCTCTACCAATTATCACTAGACCTTGTCTAGTCTAGTCCCTATTGAAGAAAGATTCCCAGTATTCCAACCTGTTAGATGTTTATACATGTGATTTCGTTTTTCGGGTCCAAGGAGAAAAGGGAAGTTCCCAACCTTGATACAAAATCCTTGGTGTTAGATAGGGAGATTGATCCTTTTTTCCATCCTGGGAGAGGATTAACGAGCCTCTAGCTAGGGTTCTGAATGATTGAAGGAGTTCATTCTAAGGAACTATTTGTAATGTCCCTTTTCGAGTGGGAGCTCCAAAGAGGTAGGCTTAGTAGTCTAAACATCCCCATTTAGAATATAGCCAGGAAGAAACAGGGGAAAAGGGTCATTTTATGCCATTTCACTAGGGAATGTTATATTTTGAAAGTGACATTAAGTGAAAAGTGGTTTTAAGTGACTTAAGGAATATAAAGCCAAAAATAGAGGTCGCTTAAGTGAAAGAATCTAATTATAGAGGTCAATGAAGAATTAGGGTTTGAGAGGGTATATGCAGGAGAAAAGCAACCTAATTGTTCATTATTGCAGATTATAATTTGAGAATTGAGCTTTGAGGAGAAAACACACAAGTTCAGGCGAATCAGTGGAGGATTGTGGAGTCCAGGAGGATGACACCAGTTAGTTGATTTCGGTGTTGGGAGACACCCCCTAGTCATCGGAAGGATCATAGAGATTCTTCATCGGTGTTCAACAACAATTTTGAAGTTCCAGACAACCAGGGTGCATCTCAACAGGATGAGGGCGTGAGGGTTGAGAGGCTCGGGGAGTTAGCTTGACTCGACCATGGTAGATCCAGAGATTTCCTTCCGACCCATTTGAGGAGGCAGGGCACTTCTTTTGAGACAGGCTAATTGTTCATTATTGCAGATTATAATTTGAGAATTGAGCTTTGAGGAGAAAACTCATAGGTTCAGGCGAATCAATGGAGGATTGTGGATTTCAGGAGGATGACACCAGTTGGTTGATTTCAGTGTTGAGAGACACGCCCTAGTCACTAGAAGGATCATACAGATTCTTCATCGGTGTTCAACAACATTTTTGCAGTTCCAGACAACCAGGGTGCATCTTAGCAAGATGAGGGTGTGAGGGTTGAGAGGCTCAGGGAGCTATCCTGACTCGACCAGGGAAGATCCAAAGATTTCCTTCCGACCCATTTGAGGAGGCAGGACACTTCTTTTGAGACATTACTTGTGCCATTCAGACGAAGGAATCATCAGGGGCGCACTTCCCATCCAGAAAGTGCGCAACACTTGTGGAGGTAGAGTCAGGGTTTTGGGACCAGATCTGGAAAATCCCTTTCGACCTAGTTCATAGGAGGCCAGGGTGCACAATTTGAGATAGTTATCATCAGTTTCTGACGATGGAATCATTAGGGCGCATTGCTAGGGTGCATTGGTGTATTTTTCGTTATTCTACTTAATAGAAATTGTTGAGTTGTTCTATGTTCCAAAACCATTGCATGACTGTTATAAACACATAAAACACTACAAATGTGCAAGAATAAACCCTTAACCACATCGAGAATCCCAAAGAGTATCTCCAGATCTGATGATCTAGGGATATTACATTATTCATCTAATAACCCACCAGTTTAGTAGTTCGATTTGAGTTTTGTTATCAACTCATCACTTGCAAGTTGCCAGTTCAACTTGAGGCACTGCTCAAATCATCACCAATTGGTTTAGGTCATCACCCAACGGTTTAGGTTGAGGCACTGGAGAATGATAACATTTACATAATGGTATGGTTGATCATTCTATTGATTTAAATCACTTAATAAATGGTTTTCGCCATTCTTCGATGAAAATTACATAGAGAATTGATGAGAAACTAGTCATTCGCTTCATAGATTAGTGAGGAAATCAATCTTGATTATACTTCTTGAAGGTTTGAATTTTGGTTTAGGGTCTTCTCAGACAATACAAAAGGAGCTCTGCGGTTCAGAGATGAGGTTTTAGGGCTTGTGTAGGACTGGTTTTTTTTTGCATCATAGAGGACGAAATGATGGATTTCTTTGAAGATCCACTAGAGGGCCAACAAATCTAGTCTGATCTAGTGGATCTCAGGCTTAGATTTGAACCTCCTTTGGTTAGAAGCATCAAATTTGAGGCTTAGATTTGAACCTCCTTTGCTCAAAAGCATCAAGTTTGAGTAAACCTATTGGAGGAAGAAACCTAGCAGTTACAGGTGAGCTGGTAAGAAAAAAGTTCAGTGGGCAGGTTTCCAACTCGTTGGGACCATGCGCCTTGACGTCAAAGAATTTGTTAAGCCATCATGTTGACCTGCTAGGTGATCTTGGAAGGTACAAGGTGAAACATTTGAAAGGTTGGGGATTTTATTCCTTGAGTGCATAAACTGATAAACATTCATACTTGCCACCTGCGATTCTACCTTAATCATTAAGTCCCTCGAATGACGTTCCTTTTGGACTTGCTTTTAGGCTCCTCGTGCGCTTTGTTTCTTGGCAAAGATTCTGCAGGATCGAACATGGTTTTATTAGATGTATGCTCACATGTGAGTTAATGAGCAAAATTCCCATTTTTGATTCCTTGGCATTCAACCTAGAGGTTTTGGGATTGAGAGGTCCAAGGAAAGCCAAGATGAGGCAAAAGGTGCATTAAACAGAAGGATGAAGTGGTAAAATTGCAGTTAGGTGTTAATGTTAAATTGAATGAAGTTATGGATCTCGAGGACTCAACCATTGTGGGTCGCTTCTTGAACAAACGTATGAATGGAGAATGCTTAAAAGTTTGGACGAAGGAAACTTTCGTTGTGGTTCTATGTTACTCCCCACGCTGCATGGTATTGGTTAGAGGTTGGATGAATTGAATGGAGTTATGGAGCTCGAGGACTTGGCCATTGGGGTAGCTTTCCGAGCAAACGTTTGAATGGAGAGTGCTTAAAATTCTGGGCGAAGGAAATTTTAATTGCAGTGCTATGTTACTCCCCACTTTGCATGGAATTATTCAGAGGTTGGATGAACTGGATGCTTAGGTCGAAAGTGGAGGTTGATAAAATTAGTTAGTCAAGATGGCAATAAGGTTCACAATCGCTCTTTCTTAAGAAGGGGCACGTGGAATTTGATGCCAATTGAGCCCATAGGGACTACTACTTGATTTGGGTTAGACTATCGGGTGCGATCTTTGATTTTATGGTTAGATGAAGTCTTCCGTGAAATTGTTAACACCCTGGATTTGTTCTTTGCAGTTGATAATTCTTATAGAGATACTTGGAATATGGGAATGGCTAGATTGCTCATTGGATTAGACATCTCAAAAGGTCTGGACAACTCCATCATCATTATAAAAGGGCTAGCCATATTCTATCAACCCTTGGATTATAAAGGAATCCCATTCAAATGTGGAAGATGTCACATATATTGGAATTTGGCAAAGGAATACGCTCATCCCAACAAAAAAAATGTTTGGGTTTGAAAGGAGCCTCAGGAGCACAAGAGCATGCTGCAGAGTCCAGGGAATAAGGCTACTCTTGAGGATTTCCCTAAAATCCCACCAAAGTATAGGTCTCCACTAAATTACCATTAGAGGAAAACGTTTTGAGCTTGGAGCACCCTCTGGAGAATCGAGCTAATGTCAAGATCGATTCAGGTAAGCAAATTTCTCTTGTTTCTTCTGATACCCCAAAGAATGACAACTTGTATTTTGGGTCTTGGGAAGTAGGGTTAGAAGAGTTGAATTGTGAACGAATTGGTGACTTCCTTCCTATTTTATTGGGATTTAAAGGGGCCATGCCTCCTATCCTCATTCCTTTGGATGGTGTGGGAGGGCCACTTCCTTGGGCACCTAAAATCCTCGAAAATTCTCTTGGTCAGTCACTTGAAAAGGATAACCACAGTGGCCCTCAAGCCTCCTAGATCTACAATCTCAAGTCTAAAAGCAAAGGACTCCCTATACTCTCGGGAGGAATAACAAGAGGACTAGGGACCTTGGAGACAATTGGCTCCAAACCCTCCTGTATTTTGTTTTTCTTAATATGAGATATGATCGATATATTATTACAATGATGAGTGTTCCATATATAGAGAACATATGGTGACCATCCATGAAAGGATGCATCCCTTGGATAATTAATAACTATTTATTATTATCATTTATTTATTATATATAGTATTTAATAATCAATAATTATATTATTAATTATTAATCTAAGAGAATGTCTTCCCGATGTTGTCCGAACATCAACACTCCCTCTCAACGAGGGAGACATTTTGCATCATGCCAAGCTTGTCTCTGAGGTATACAAACTTCACCCTAGACTCATGACACTTGTCTGTTCGTCTTGGGAGACGTCTCTCTCCCACCTGAACCGAGGAGAAACTCCTTCTGCGATTCTCCCTCTGAGCCAATTGATTCTCTCTAAGATCAGGCTCACTCTGGGTCCGCATGTAATAGCATATAGCATGTTGAGTCTTTATTATTCCTTGTCAAATCACCATGGCTAGGACAAAGACCACACCAAGATCTTTCACCACAAGTACACACCTGTGAGTGAATGTCAGCCTGATGCTAACTGACAGATGGAAAGCACTTCAAGCACCTCGAGTCCATATTATTCCTTGTCATGATCAAGGAAGGACTATGCCTGGGTCCATTTACCACAAGTGCACCTTTATGATAAATGTATCCTATCTCCCTTGGTCTGTAGCCCAATCTAGGAGAGGGTTCACCCGATGTTGAAACATCAATATTCTCTCTTAGCTAGGGAGTTATATTTCCACAGTAGTACACAACTACTATGAAGTGGTACACAACCACCGCTAGTAGCACACAACTACTGTCTAGTGACACAATCACTTCCAGTGGTACACAACCACTGTAATAGTACACAACTATTGTCCAGAGACACACAGTCTCCGCCAGTGGTACACAACCATTGTAGTTGCAAAAGGTCTGTCACACGTGGCACTCCCATGTGGACTTCTAGAGGCTACTCCCTCTAGAAACACTAGGGTCAACTCCCCATAGTGTGCGACGTCAAGGTAAACTCCTTCGACATGTCCTCATGTGCTCTCCACAAGGGACGTATCCTCATGTGCTCTCCACAAGGGATGTTGGGCTATAAGACCAAACCCACTTATCCCTTCTCAAATAAGTGTCCTCATAGATCAACTCAACTCAGTTCACAGAGGAGTATGATCTGGAGAATGTCTATCACACATGGCACTCCCATGTGGACTTCTAGAGGCTACTCCCTCTAGAAACACTAGGGTCAACTCCCCATAGTGTGTGACGTCAAGGTCAACTCCCTTGACATGTCCTCATGTGCTCTCTACATGGGACATGCCCTCATGTACTCTCCACAAGGGACGTTGTGCTATAAGCCCAAACCCACTTATCCCTTCTCGGATAAGTGTCCTCACAGATCAACTCAATTCAGTGCACAGAAGAGTACGATCTGGAGAATGTCGTAGGAAGCTGCAAACATCAACACTCCCTCTCAGTGAGGGAGACATTCTTTGCCACGCCAAGTCTATCACGGAAGTACTTGAACTTCGTCTTGGTATGGTAAGAACATCAACAACCTGCTCATCTATAGGAAGGTATTGCACTAATACTTCCTTCCTCTGCACCATGTCTCGGAATAACAGTGGAATCCAACACATGTCCAAATAAATTTGCAAGGAGCTTGTGAAGCCACATTGCTTTGCAGATTGCCACACTCAATGAAATGTATTCTGCTTCTGCGGTGCTCAAGGCCACAAAAGTCTGTTTCCTGCTACACCAGGAAACCATGGCAGATTCCAAAGTGAAGCAACACCCAAAGATGCTCTTCTTGTCCACTGCGTTCCCTGCCCAATAAGAGTTAGTATATCCCTGCAATCTCATGTCAATATTGGAAGTATATCTCAGACCATGTCCAACTGTGCGTCGTAGGTATCTCAACACATGCTTCACAACAATCCAGTGTGTATGTCTCCGCTGAGTCATAAACTGGCTAAGTGTACTCACTGCATAACAAATATCTGTTCTGGTGTTAACTGGATACATCAATGATCCACTTGTCTGTCTGTACAAAGTTGAATGAATTTTGTTAGAATCAGAAGAAGACACACTTAGTTTCTTTAGATTCGTCACCATTGGTGTAGCCACGAGCTTCTAGTTCAACATCCCAAACTTCTTCAATATCTCAACTGTGTACTTCCCTTGACTCAGGAAGATCTCATCAGTTCTCTGCGACACCTCTAGTCCCAAGAAGTAGTGCATCATACCAAGGTCCTTCATCTCAAAATCAGAGGCCAATGCATACTTGCATTCAACAATAAGGCTCTCTGTACTAGTGAGGAATAAATCACAACGTAGAGGACCAAAATCAGGGATACACCATTAACAGTCTTGTAGTACAGGCTGAGATCGATAACACTTTTGCTGAAGTCCAAACTCATCAGGTGTCCATCAATCCTCGCATACCAAGCTCGAGGTCCCTGCTTGAGTCCATACAAGGCCTTCTTCAACCTGCACACATGAGACTCCTCATGTATCATGAAACCATCTAGCTACTCGATGTATACTTCTTCCTCAATCTCTCTATTAAGAAAGGCTATCTTCATATCCATTTGATGTACTCTTCAACCCATGGATGTTGCAGGGGAAATAATCATCCGGATAAAACTGTATCGAGCAACATGAGCAAATGTCTCCTCCTAATCTATTCCCTCCACCTGAGAGAATCCTCTAGCAACAAATCTCATTTTTGTGCCTCTCGATGCTCCCGTCAACTGCGTGTTTGATATTATAGATCCATTTGGAAGTCACTGCAGATTTCCCCTCAGGTCTCAAAACAATATCCCACACATCATTCTTCATGATGGATTGATACTCCATCATGACATCTCTCCATACTGGATGACTAGTTGCCTCCTCATAACAGGAGGCTCAAAATGAATGATGTGGCTCATAGTTGCGACATAGCATGGATATCTCTAAGGTCTCTTGCTCACTCGAAAGGTACCACAAGGAGTTGCATGTCCTTTTGCCTCTTGCAGAGTCTGACAAGCCCATGCAGGTCTCTTCCGACCTATTGCAATATCTCTGGGAACATTAATTGGATCTACAGGATCAACGAGACCAATTTGATCAATAGGTTCAACTGTCTCCCCCTAAAAGGTAATGTCATCTTGGACCATATTTGACATATAGATGTTTCCTCATGAAACCAATGTCTAAGAAATATCGAGGTTCTCTCATGGAACCAATGTCTCACAAGACATATCGAGGTTTCTTTGTGAAACTAACTCATTTCTTGGTTCCTTCATCTCACCATTTGAGGCACGTCCGAATGAAGTCTACATTCCCCCCTACTAGTCCACATAGGACCCTCTGGGGAGAATGTCTCATGATGTTTCCTCAAACATCAACACTCCCTCTAGAGTTGGAGGTGACTCGTCCTCTGTCTCTGCTCCCTCTGACACTGAAGGTATCTCTTCCTCATTCTCTAGAGCTAACTCAATCTCTACTCCCTCCAGATGTAGTACAACCTCCTCTACTTGGATCTATTACCAAAGTTGTGATACGGTCGGTCTTGACTGGCTGTATCCATGATTACTAGAACTGTCTTTGCTATTTGCCATGGTTCCGTCTTGGGAGGTACATTGCTCCTAGAGACTACCTATCTCTGAG
>ML830298.1:0-10282 GCA_009831015.1 Picea engelmannii | reverse complement strand
TGCAGAGTCTGACAAGCCCATGCAGGTCTCTTCCGACCTATTGCAATATCTCTGGGAACATTAATTGGATCTACAGGATCAACGAGACCAATTTGATCAATAGGTTCAACTGTCTCCCCCTAAAAGGTAATGTCATCTTGGACCATATTTGACATATAGATGTTTCCTCATGAAACCAATGTCTAAGAAATATCGAGGTTCTCTCATGGAACCAATGTCTCACAAGACATATCGAGGTTTCTTTGTGAAACTAACTCATTTCTTGGTTCCTTCATCTCACCATTTGAGGCACGTCCGAATGAAGTCTACATTCCCCCCTACTAGTCCACATAGGACCCTCTGGGGAGAATGTCTCATGATGTTTCCTCAAACATCAACACTCCCTCTAGAGTTGGAGGTGACTCGTCCTCTGTCTCTGCTCCCTCTGACACTGAAGGTATCTCTTCCTCATTCTCTAGAGCTAACTCAATCTCTACTCCCTCCAGATGTAGTACAACCTCCTCTACTTGGATCTATTACCAAAGTTGTGATACGGTCGGTCTTGACTGGCTGTATCCATGATTACTAGAACTGTCTTTGCTATTTGCCATGGTTCCGTCTTGGGAGGTACATTGCTCCTAGAGACTACCTATCTCTGAGAATCATGTCTGGCAATGTCTCTCCTTGATATCATGTTGGAAGGTCTTACCCTTCATGTTTGCCTCCTGCGATCGTCATTATGGCTCCTTCTCAAAGCTATTACTTGTGACCTGCCCGGAACAAGAAACAAGAACAACAAAAAGCATCTCCTAGAGGAGATCAATTTATCTTGTGCACAACTATATACAATGACCCTCCAAATGATATGTCTTATACTATGACCAACACAAATCCATCATATACTCGATGTCATACGACTACCAACACACATCCATCATATACTCTATGTCATATGGCTAACCATGTTGATTTTCTAGTGTTAAATTAGACAAGCTCAATTTTCCGCAAGTGGTAATTACTTCAAATGATATATGATATTACTTTAGTAAACTCTAGAACATCAATAAGTAACTCGGAAAATTTTAACTTCTTAGAAACTTCAGTCTCTTCCTAAGATCACTTCCCATGTGTGTGAGAAAAAAATGTGTGTATTGTTGTGTCTTTCAAGTGTCTTTTTATAGTAATATTAGATTGATCCAAAAAGACACGTCTCTTTGAAAATTAAATTAAATTTTCTTTCTTATAAATAGTTGGAGAATACCAACCGTAACTACCCAAACTTTAATTTGGTTATAATCCATCCACATAGTATTTGAGTTTGTTAAATTGTTCCTCCATACTACCCAAACTTTAATTTGGTTATAATCCATCCACATAGTATTTGAGTTTGTTAAATTGTTCCTCCATAATTCATGCGATTCTTTGCATAAATATAGGTATTAGTAAATATGCAGTACATTCTTCATATTTAGGTAATTAGACATTTTTACCAGAAATTACTGCCCACCATAATTTATGGAATTCTTTCTATAATTTAGGTAGGAGTAAATACTAAAAAGTAAAATTTAAATTTGTTGTACATGGAGATTGTAACAACCCCATAAATTTAACATTCCCAACATTTTACTCTACTCTCATTTTCTTGGGCGCTCCTGTGAAGGAGTCAAGCCTAGTCCTGCTCTGATACCATGTTGTTTTTCTTCATTGAGATATGATTAATATATTATTACAATGATGAGTGTTCCATATATAGAGAACATATGGTGACCATCCATGAAAGGATGCATCCCTTGGATAATCAATAACTATTTATTATATCATTTACTTATTATATAGTATTTAATAATCAATAATTATATTATTAATTATTAATCTAAGAGAATGTCTTCCTGATGTTGTCCAAACATCAACACCAGAGAGGTCGAAAATCCCTCATTTCCCTGGCACAGAAGCAAGCCAACTTTGAAGTCAGAAGTGGAAGGTATTTGTCCTTAATTGGATCCCTTAGAGCAAATGCCCCCATGGATGTTCACAAATGATCTTTCTAACCCTAAACTGCAAAGGGCTGGCCAATTCCTCAAAAAAATTGACCCTTAAAAGGACAATTGAAGTACATAATCCATCAATCATTTTCTTGCAAGAGATTATGACAGATGGGGAGAACAAGAGTTGGGTCATTGCCTGGCTGTATCTTGGAGCATGTACCTCAAAGGTGACAGCTTCGGTGTGAGTTTTAAGAGGTTGCAGTGCTCACTTAGATTTTGATCAAGGGCCATGGCAAGCATGGGGGCATGTTGGCTTTGTGGACGATAAAGTTTGTTATGGTCAGAATTTGTTGCTAGTTTGCAGGATAGTCAAGAATTATGTGGAAGCTCTTGTCTGAGGGGGACTAGTGAAGTGGGACATCGAGTTCATTGGGAGTATTATTTTGGAGCTATCATCTAAGGGGAAGTGTTGGTGAGTTGGACATCGAGCTCCAGGAAATATATGATCTATGTCGAGTTTAAATGTAGCAAAACTAGTAATTGACGTTAGTAGCGTTTGGCCAGGTTAAAGGTTAATGATTGTTGGTCTGTTGAACCACCATAACTATTTCATTGATGTATAGGTAATGTATTGGGAAACGGGGATGTAAGAAGGAGAAGGAAAAATGTCCTTCTGATGGCAGCCTATCTCGGGCTAACTACAGATGTAATATTTTTGAAGAGTAATATTGTTTTCATTCTCTCTTCTTGTTTCCTATTGTGCTCACATATTATCTGTCCTTGGTCCTTGTATGATCCCTTAAATGTCCAACAAGAAGACATTATTGATATGGCTAAAGGCTGTCTTTGAAGTGATTTCATTGGTAGTACTATAGGACAGATATACTTTAGATACGTGACTGGCAATGTATGTGTTGCTTTCAAGCCATGGGATTGTTACTTTATAAGTATCACAATTTGTAGCAGTCTACTAACAAATAATACAATTTCACTAATGCTAATTTTTCTTTATTTCAACTGTCATAGATACTTGTATTGGACATGAAAAATATCATTTTTTAAAAATTTGTGTTTTTTGTGGCTGAGTATGTCTGGGTGGGAAGAAAAAAAGAAAATTACGCCTTTGGCATTCATCCCTCCATTATTTTACATAGAACATACTTACTTGAAGTACCATCAATTCCTGATGTTGAATATAGCAACACAGTTTTGGATATTGTTAACATACGTACTTGAAGTACCATCAATTCCTGATGTTGAATATAGCAACGTAGTTTTGGATATTGTTAGATTGTAAACTATTTAGTTCCTGTGTATATTTTAGTGTGAATAATAGTGGTATAACACACAACAGTTCATTTTGATACCAGTTGAATTTGGTAAAGAGTTTAAATAGTTCAGAGTTGCACAACTAATGAATCTCTATTTTGAATATTAGAAATAGTAAACATTTTTATAAAGAAAACAAGTAGGAAGCTGAGGCATTTTGAGAAGGTAAGGGAAGAGGAAAGAAAAAACAAATGATCAAATGTAAGGGTAGCGATCTGTCAGGGAGTTTGTGCATTTGGCGAGGTTAGTCAGACTTAGTAAATAATGTTCTGTGGCATAAAAGTTTCATTTTTATATTTCATTGCCGGGGTTTACAACCTCTTGGAAGTGATCTTTGGCAAGGTTAGTCAGACTTAGTAAATAATGACCTGGGGAATAAAAGTTTCATTTATATATTTCATTGCCAAGGTTTACAACATCTTGGAAGTGATCTTGAGGCTTGAACTGCTGTTCTCTTTTTCCTTTGTTGCAAACCAACCAGGGAATGCATAAAAAACGTGATCTGTTTTTCCATCTACATGGAATTGTAGACAGATGCAATGAAGTCACTTGCATTTATACATCCAAATCTGGAGTGACCTTATGGGTTTTGTATTTGGCTGGATTTTCTTGCTTCAGACTTTCTTAGATTATCTTTTTTTGATTGGAGAGACACTTAATTTTCTTGTGTTTTTATCTTCACTTATAAAGGATCCATCAACACATAAAGTTAGTGAATCGGTTATTATTCTGTCTTTGTTAGTCTATGTTGAAATTTTGTATGATTTTTCTACAGGAATTGCAGTTCGTGTGACAAACAGACCAGCTCCTCAATTACTTGGAGCCAATGGTCGTGATGATGGTCCAGGGGTGAGTATATTTCGTTGCAGGCACTTCTATTATTCTCTATAACAGCTTTTAGTTGGAAAACATTCACTGGTAATGTTTCAGATCGGCGAAACTAGGTACCCGACATCATTTTCTGAATATGATTTTTTTTAAAACTTTTATCTTGAGCTAGACTATTCAATATTATATTTCAATCATTAATCCATTAATTTAAAAGACGAGATGCCTTTGCTTCAATAGACATGCTTATCTTTGATTAAGCTTCTTTACAGAAGTACACTTATGCTGGAATGTTGTTCATGTTCAATTTTTGATATACAGAGAACCTGTACAGTTGAACTGCACGTCTGTTATGCTATACTCCTTTCTTTATGATCAGGCTGTTGAATTGTCTACCGAGTATGCATAATGACAGGGCAACTCTTTGCCTGTTGCATATTGTTGTATCTTTTAAACTGATGCCATGTTTCTACTTAGTGTGTGGATTGAGTTGCTTTTGTGATCTGGTCAACGGTTGACCTAAATGTTTTTTTTTGCCAACAATGTGGAAATATAGACTGTGATAATTTGATCCTTGATTTGTTCACCTTGGCTCCAATTATTTTCTCTGTGTCTTTGATGGTGCTGATTCCTGCTCATCCTTGTCTCGTTGAAATTATATGTTTTCAAAATTTTAACCTGCTCTTATCCATTTTGTTATAGATCACAGCATGCAGTAGGGAAGGGACGAATAGAATATCATTGCAAGCATATGATTCCCGGCCTTTTGTTCTAGGAGTAAGAATCATTCGACGTCGGACAGTTGAACAGGTAGATTGATTTACTTCTTTTTGAAATCATGTTTAGTGATATTGAAATTTTCTTCATTAAAATAAGGAGATATTTTACACCATTCTTGTAATTTTGTTGCCATTTCCTTGTAAAATCCAATAGAAAATAGTGTTTATTCTGCTTAGAATTATTTTTGCTTAATATTTCCCTTTTATGCATGCACTTTGATAACTGTTATATTGGTTTCAGTGATTTCACCCGTGTTTCTAAATCAGCTGTCCCTGTATTCTCTTTATTGATTCCTTTATGTCAATCTCTTATATTACTTGTAATCTAAGTTGCACGAAACAGGGAAATGTTTCCAAGTTTCCGAAACCAGGACGGTACGAAACAGGCCCCCAAAAAATGGAAACGTCCAGGGAAACTCTGGGGGAAACGCCGTATATAAAAAAATTAAAAAATATATATATGTATATATAGTTTTTTTTAAATAAGACATTATATTGCAAGAAAAACATAATGATGCAAAAAAAATGCAATAATGATGCAAGAAAAACATAGAAAATGCAAAAAAAAATATATTTGATTGTTTGGGGGCCCCATGCCCCTCCTTTTTTTTCTTATTTCGCCTCAAAGACGCCTGAAATGCTGGCCGTACCGGCCGGTACGGCCAGGAAACGCCGCCGGCTGTACCATACGACGTTTCCAAATCGGGAAATGTCATACGATACGGACGGCAGCGTTTCTTGGCCGTACCGTACCGGTTTCCTGCCCGAAACCAAGGGGGGGGGGGGGGNATTTTTATATATATATATAAAAACGCTCCGGAGACGCTTCGCTCCCGACCATTTTTTGAAAAATGCGCTCCCGCGCTCCCGCTTCCCGCTCCCGCTCCCGCTTCGCTCCCACGCTTCGGCAACACTGGTTTGGGGGCCCCATGCCCCCCCTTTTTTTTTTTTTTATTTCGCCTCAAAGACGCCCGAAACGCTGGCCGCACGGGCCGGTACGGCCAGGAAACGCCGCCGGCTGTACCATACGACGTTTCCAAATTGGGAAATGTCATACGATACGGACGGCGGCGTTTCTTGGCCGTACCGTACCGGTTTCCTGCCCGAAACCGAGGGGGGGGGGGGCGTTTCCTGCAACTTAGCTTGTAATGTATTCTACGAAATCAACTGTGTTAGAGATTTGATATTCTCCTACTCAAAGCAGTTCTCCCTTTTGCCCTCTCTCAAATCATCTACTATTTCAAAACGCTTTGTAAACCTTTTTTTGTTTACTTAGTTATCTACGTTCCTTGAATAAAATGCTTTTCATTGCTATTAATACAAATGTTGTACATGCATTTTATACAAAAAAAAAAGGCTGCTACAGCAGCATACACAATCATAGGGATGATAATGAAAAGACCAGATCAACTAGTTAAATTTAGGGCAGCATTGTGGGCACATTTCCCAAGAAAAAATTGGGCACAAATCCCAAGGAAGATATCTGTTTCATTGCTGGGTCGTTTTTCTGCTGTGGGAGGCTGTATTGTATGGAACCGTACAGTAAGTGAAAGTGGGCACGGAAATTGAGGCAGTCTTTGGCACGTTTTTCGAGGCAGATTTCAGACTTTTGGTTGCTGTTTCTGTGTTGTATGGAACAGTCTGTACAGCTGACTGTTGACACAGATTTCAAGGTATAGAATAGGCCGTACAATAGTACGGATTTGACACAGAAATCGAGACAGATTTTGGGACTGTTTTAGTGCGCTGTAAGTGGATTTTTCCTGGCTGGAAATTGTGATTTTGCCGCTGTTATATATTTTCCTGAAGCTGAATAATAAGATCTCTCTCTCTCGTTGGGTTTCCCCACATTGGGGTTTTCCTTGGCTTTTGCCTAAATTTCTGAGATTTATGGGCTTGCTGTCCATTGTGTTAATATCCGCTGCATATTTGCTTAGCAATGTGTATTTCTGCTTATGGTAATTTCTGAATATGGGTTTGAGGCATTTATGAAGTTCATGCAAGACAGTTATCTCTAGGTTGCTAAGTGTTTGACGGAAATTTCAGTTTGCTGATTTTTGTCATTAAAAATCTACAGCTACGACTTTCTTAGGATCAACTCGTCAACCCCTTGAGTTACAATGTGAGTCAAGTATTCAACCTCCGAGGTCGCAAAAGCACATTTGGAGCATTTCTTGAATAGTTGGTGGTCCTTTAGGAGTTGCAAGCCTCTATCAACACACTCTACGTGGTATTCCCATGTTTTGCATATCATCAAAGAATACTAGCACAAAATTGTGTAGGAATGGATGAAAGATCTTGTTCATGTGGGTTTGGAAGGTTGATGGAGCATTGCAAAGGCCAAAAGGCATCACTAAAAACTCATAATGACCTTCATGTGTACGAAAGACGATCTTAGGGATGTCTAGCTCTTTCATCCTGATCTGGTAGTAGTTGGGACGAAGGTTAAGTTTAGTGAAAAACTTGGCTTGATGAAGGTCATCGAAGAAGTCATCAATAAGTAGGATAGGAAATTTGTCTTTGATGGTCAACTTATTGAGAGCTTGAAAATTAGGACACATGTGCCAAGTACCTTCCTTCTTTAATACCATGACCGTTGGTGATGAGTAAGGGCTCGTACTAGGACGTATGACTCATGTCTCCAACAATTCTTGAATAATCTTTACAATTTCATTTTTCTATGCAAAAGAGTGGCAATAAGGACACACATTGGGTGGTTGAGTACCTGGAATGAGGGGAATACCATGGTCATGCTTCCCATGTGAAGGTGGTAAACCTTGTGATGTTTCAAATACCTGTTAATGCTTAGAGAGAACCGACTGCAAATTAGAGTGAATCTCTTGTGGGGTGGTGTCAACTACTTGTATGGCATTGTACTATGCAATAATACTTGAGAAGTCTTTCTTCAACAACTTCTCCATATGATGAGAGGTGATATTTTCAAAGGAAGTAGATGTAAGCCCCTTGAGGGTATGTTTTTTCCCTTCATGAGTGAAGCTCATGTATAATTCTTTGAAATCCATGGTGACAGGTCCCAAAGTGCGTAACCATTTTTCCCCAAGTCCCATATCACATCCGCCCATTTCACATCGGCCCCCACTTTTCATCGTACCACCATTGGTGATCATAATTTGAAAATTATATCTGGGGCATACATAACAATGGGTTTCTTGTGACTCTCCCATCGATAGAATTGTGGGCGCTACCACTGTTAATAAAGACAATCACTTTACGGAGCTTGATGTAGCTAATCAATTTCAAGGCTTGGGGTGTCAAGAAACTTGACAAGTCATGGAAATAAATTTGGGGTTCCTTGCAAGGAGCTTGCAAGGGGGCTTTTTCTTCCATGGGAGGAGTGGTGTCTTCCTGTTGAGATTTGGGTACCTTGGAAAGTAGTCCCCCTGTGTTTATGAGTCTCTAAACACAAAGGGGGAGACTATTACCCTTGTACTTTACTTTATGATTCTAATTTCACTTTTACTTAGGAGATTTAAGTCAAAAGTGAAATATGTCACTTAAGTCATTAAAGTGGCAATTAATTCACAAAGTGGACGAATCAATAAACATAAAAAAAACCTAAGGAAAGTGGGTTTCCTAAGTGAGATTTTTGGATTAGATCTCACCCATTGATTAGACTTGGCTAGATTGGATCTAGGCCATTGATCTTTTAGGGTTTTGCCAAAGGAGGCTAAAGGAGGGTATAGAGCATTTATGAGACTCATTCTTCACTTGTGAGAAGAGGAGAAGAGGAGGAGAGCTTGGGCGCATTTCTTGAGGAGAGGATGGCACACTTGCATTAGGGTTTGAGGAGGAGGCCCTTGTTGAGTTGAGAGAGCTTGGAGATGCCTTCCATGGAGGCTTGGATACCATTCTAGAGGAGGGCGCATAGTTGTGGTGGAGGGCGCATTTTCCAAAGGAGAGGGTCGCAACCTTGAGAGGAGGGGCACACATCTAGTAGAGGAGGCTCTACCCATTGCTTGGAGGCTCCCTCCCTTTGTTGTGGCTTACCCTTGTGCTATAGAGGGAGCCATTGCGAGTGAGGGCGCATTCTATGGAGGAGGGGTGCACATGCTAGAGGAGAGGCACATTCTTGAGACTAGAGGGCGCATTCTAGTGTGGGAGAGGCCCTAACCTTGTGGAGAGAGTTATTTACCTTGGAGAGGCGCACTCTAGAGTTTAGAGGGCGCAAGGGTGAAGGAAGGAGCTCTATTTGAGTTTTTGCATGAGGAGGGGGTGCACTTGAGGAGAGGGGCGCACCATCATCTCGGAGGAGGCTATCTTGTGAGGAGGAGGCTACTTCAAAGGCAAAGACAAAGGCAAGGCAAGTTCAAAGGCAAGCAAGAGCAAAGGCAAATCAAAGGATCAGGATAAAGACAAAGCAAACAAAGAGAAGGAAGGCTCACCAAGTCAAGTGGCGCCTTACTTCACAAGGCTTGTGGGGAAGTCTTTGAGGAACTCCAAGGCATCTGAGAGTGGTATCTATTGTACCAAGTTGACTTGTATATGTTTCCCGTGTTGTACATTTTTATTTGAGGCCTTCTATATATATCTGCTCCAAACTGGTTTTCCCCATGGGGGGGTTTTTCCAGGGTCATGTTGACCAAAAATCTATGTGTCAATTTCATGCATGCTTAGAAGTGTGGATCAACATTTTAAAGTTAAAGATCTAGAGGTAGTGTTATTTGTTTTGATGTATATTGCATGTGCTAACATTGAGTAAAGAAAACACTTGCAAGGGCACCTCAAAAGGGCACTTAACCATCAAATATTGAGCTGAAAGTTTGGTGACTGTTTGCTGTCCTAAAACATCAGCAAAAGACAACCACCAAGTTGAAATTTAGAGCCATACTAAGGTCAAAGATAGACCTTATATGGAAGCCTCATAGGACCTCAAAAAATCTACACTTCCAAGGCCGGTTTAGGAGTATCTTCAATAGAAATTTCGTCTGAGTAGTTGTGTGGAGATACATCCATTTGAAATAATTTATGTTCTTTACATTTGTCCCCTTTGAAATATCTCTCATCACAATTATACCAAAGACGAAAGCGTTGATGTTCTATCGTCTCTTCAAGAGATACCTTTGGGATGTGGATTGGTTGTGATTTTGATGAACCGGGGGTAGTTTCCATAGGGCGGCTAGGGCGAGTGGTAAATAAAGGTCTCTTGGTTTGTGTATTGATCACTATCTTTGCCTTTTTATCTCCATCACAAGCTTCCAACCATGTTTTTGGTTGTTTTTGTTGATTTTTCAGTGAACAAGGTTAAGCATGAAGTTTATTCCATTTTTAGCATTTAACCATAATCATTAATGTTGCAGCAACCAAGATCACAAGAAGAAGCACCATGCACAAGAACACAAGAAGTATCCTGTGAAACTCTTC
>ML830297.1:61366-79508 GCA_009831015.1 Picea engelmannii | reverse complement strand
AGAGTAAGACTTCACATGTTTGCTATATTCCACATCTCACAGGTTTGTAAGCTGGAGGATGTCTCCTATAGCTGTATTCATTAACATTATGAAGTGCTAACGACAAGTTGTACTTGCAAAATATATAGTTTTCTTGTTTCTTTGTTCTGGGCAGGTACACCTCCATATATTATCACTTCATTGGTTATAAAACTCGGGACTTTTTGATCAATGGTGACTTGTGAGAGGGGACCTTTTAATAGCCTTTGAACATTGCCTTCTCAAACCCCCAGGTCACTGGGGACGTCTCCCCTGGGCCTACAACCCTAAATAGAAAGACACATCCTATTGAGGTGACAACGATAGGATAGTCTCCTGTTACGCCAATTTGCTTTCCTTTACCTTCTCTTCTATCAAAGTACAAATTGCGCGATAACAGTCAGCATGACAACCCTCCCACACCTAAACTTGACAAGTTGCATAGGGTCTTCGGGCACTTGTTTAGTTTGAAAAGGTAATTTTGATGCACATTTTTAGGTGGCCCTTGTATTAAATGTGATTTTACTTGACATTATACATTTGACTTGAGACCCTTGGAGGGCGCATTCATTTGTCTATGCAGAGCCTTGTTTGGTGGATGTTTTGAAGGAACAAGCCCAGCTTGGACCTTCATTGGGGCTTGAAGCCCATAGAGTGGATGCCATCATCCACACCTTGGGAGTTGACAGATGATGGACATTGCCTTTGGAGGCAAGAGAAGACACCTTGGAGGAAGATACCTAACCCTCACCTTGCCCAACGATTTGCCTTTGGAGGCCATACATGATCCGGATTTTATGAGCAGAACGAAATGAATACATATTATTAAAAGATTCTTAACACAAAATAACAGAGATACAGTAAAACTGGTTTTATATTCAATAAGGAAATAAGCTGAAACTGTAAAAGAAGAGATGTGACTGTTGCGCTCATTCGCAAGAAGATGGTTACAATGAGGCTCTGAAGGCCTTTTACAATAAACAGGAATGTCAAAAACCCTTGACATCCAAAAACCTAACCCTAGGAGATGAAGCGCCAAAAGTCATGTGGGCCTCGTTTGGGTAAGTTAGTACATGAACTTCCCGGGGTCGTAACTTTTGCATACGATCTCCGATTTAGGCGCACGATAGTCCATTGGAAAGGTCTAACTGAGAAGAATAATTTTTGACTTGTCCAAAGTAGTGCCTTCGACAATCCCCTGAGCCCCAAATCCCCAAAAAAACGTCGTTTAAGGCCTCAAAACGGCCCTAGAAGTTTGGAACCCGAAAAACTGCTGAAAAACGGTCAAGGTGGAAAACTGTTTTTTGAGCCAGTGGAATAGGTGGGTGGCCACCGATATCCACCTGGATCAATACACCACACTTTTAGGCTTGACGCCACCTTGGGGCTAGGGTTTTGATGTTGGTGATGAAGTTTGATGATGGCTTAGCATGATTGATGGAGAGGAGAACACCTAGCATGATAACACATGGCCTTTGGAGGCCCAATGTCTCCCTTAACGACCCAACAAATTGCTAAAGATGCCAAAACGTCACCCTCTAGAGGCATGATGTCATGTTTTTAGGGTTTCTTTCATGTAAAAAAGTAAATTATTATTGTAAAGGGGCAAGATAAAGGAGGTCAGCCAACTTATTTTGTGTTTTACCCTAATTAAGTGGACAAACTTATTTTACATGTCTTTGTATAATTAAAGGTCATTGCACATTTCATTTTTATGACATTCTCACTTGAGAATAAGACATTCTTGGTTGAGATTTTCACCCTCTATGGGCATTTGGTCTATCTCTCTCTTGTGCAAATTTGTGGATGCTTACTTGCCTATTGTGGAGCTAAATGGTGCGCTACCCTCTTGGAGGTTTATTTCTTGCATATGGATGAAATTTACTTGGTAAATTAGGGTTTTATCTTGCTATCTTGTGGAATTGGTAAGGAATTTTCTGCATTTTGTTTGTAATTTCTTCTTATTTCATGCTATTCTTGTCTAAAACTTTTGGAGGAGTATAAGGGCATACACCCTCTACCAAGTTCATCTTAATTGTTATTGGATAAGTCATTTTTCACAATATGTTGTTAGGAGTAAAAGGTCTTACACCTTCCTAAACTTACCTTTGTTGGATTTACTTGCTCTAGGGAGTAAAAGGGCTTACACCCCTAGAGAAGTAGTGGATCCAACTCTTACAACCAAGACTCCATTACCCAATAGATAAAAGTACTAATCTAAATTTGCATTGGAGAAACAAAATCGTTGCATTGGAAAACGTGATTTGTTGAGATATTTCTTTTGTCTAAATTGGAATCAAATCTACTTGCTTTTAGCTTGCTTGAGCCACTAGGGCATCTAGCTTAGCCAAGGATTTATTGCTGCTGTTATAAACTTATGCTACAGCCCCTAGGGTTGCTGCAAAATCATTATTTTATCTCTTGCATGTCACTCTTCTACCATAGAAAATAGTTGGCTACTTGCTATTATTAAATTACTTGGTATTGGCTATCATTTTGGCAAGTTGTTTGTTGATTTCTTTGAGTAGAAGTTACTGCTGTAGCAAACTTTTTGCTACAGCTAATTGGCTGCCCTAAATTATTTCCGATAATATCATTTTGCAGCTTCATTTCACCATCAAAGTTTATGCTTAACTATTGGAAAAATATCTACTTGTTTAGTGCTTCATTGTCCAATAAAGATTTGGTACTTTTGATGGTTAATTCTGTAGTAACTAGCTCTTTTAATTGCTGATCTATCTTTTTGTTTACTGTTGTAATATAGGACAGCAAGCTTCAGTTGCTTGTCCCTTCGATTATTTGGCTTGTATCTCTCTATATTGTCTTGTCTCGGGTAGGTACAACACTCTCTTGCAGGTACACTACATTTTGGCAACCTACCCTTATCAACCAGACTCTTATCCAAGCCCTTTTCCACTTCCTAACTCGACCTATAGGGGTTTCACCTTCCATCACTTCACTTTCCACCTCAATCCCCCTAGGGTCACTGAGATTCCTTCCTTGTGGTGATTTATCATCACTAATGCGAGGGGAGTATCTAAGGTGACAGTGTATAGTTACTCCCATAGTTGTCCCACCTTTGTAGATTGGGTCGACTTTTGCCCAATCTACAATCTGTGTGCTAACAGGGCCAAAAAGGTTGCGAGGGCTTCCACCTATTTGCACCTCGCCTCGTGTGTTGAGATATCCCCCATCTGTAGGCCATTAAGGTCATCAAGACTTCCCTTGGTCTTAGATGCACATGGGCTTGTTTGTCGAGACTCGAGATAAATTGCATTTATGGATTGTTAAAGTTGTTATGACTTCCACCTAACCGATTGTAATGTACTCATCCCCATCGGTAGCCTTATTGAGGAAGAGGAGCACTTTTTTTCTCTTTTGCTTTGAATTTAACCCATCTAGGTTTTGACATCCCCTTCTCTGCTAAACAATCCCTTGGGAAACCCATATTGCCAAGGTTCAATTCTTCTTTGAAGCATTATCAGACCTGTTTAAAAGACCTTACCTTGGATCATTCAAAAGAAACATTCATATTCATTGGCCACTTTTAAAACATGTACACTTCTAGGCTATCGAACATCTTTTGAATAACCCGTTAGGTGCTTTCGAAAGATCTCATTAGGCTCTTATTAAAGATTTGTTTGATGCACAAGCAATGTCCATTGATCTTATTCAAAAGATATCCCCATTTCGAATGATCTCCCCGATGGAAAAGCCACTGGGTTCTTTCGAAAGATCGCCATTGACCACTTTTGAAAGATCTGCGTGATGAACCGTTGGGCCTCTTCGAAAGGACATCTTTCGAATGCCCCCGATAGGTCGTTGGGCCCCTTTAAAAGAACAACATTCAACAACCCTCGATAGGCCATTGGGCATGTTACCCCTCATATTACATAAGGGTAACTCTTGTGATTTTCATCACAAGATATGATTTTCAGTGTGTTACCCATGGAGCTTATGATGGATTGGGGGTATATACCATGTTTCTTTGCTTGGAAATGATGCTTTTCTAGGTTGAGTTGGTGTTTTGTGGAGGAGGAGGTTCTTTTCTCCTTGATGGATTGTCATGTTTGCTGGCTCATTTAGTGCTACTCTCTTCATGCCTCTTCTTTATGGATCAACTATTTGAATAATATTTGATGAAGTACTTACACTCTACATCACATGATCTATATTGGTGTGTATACTCGCTACTTGATTTATCTAGGCATCATAAGAGCAAAAATCTATAAAACATTCTCTTTTACCTAGTGCATTAATCAAAGTTGGAGATAGGAAGTGACAATGAAGGCATGCTAGCAGATCATTCCATTTCTTGAAGCATCACATATTTTTGTATATCCACTAGAATTGACATGGCATCATTGTTAGTTTCTATAGTTGAGAAGGTGTCTCGGCATGGGCCTACGTGTCCTAGGCATGCGAATGGACACATTAAACTACCCAGATCAGTCTATTTATCTTAGCCTAAGTCTAACTTAGGAATTTAGTAAAAAATCAGTTTTGAGTCGATTGTGGGGCCCAGTCTAGTGGGGCGCATGGCTTAGTGGAGTGTGGGGTCCAGCCAAGGAGGGGCACCTCAATCTGAGCTATTGAAGGCATGGCTAGGCACACATCTCAAGACAAAAATGTGGTTGAAGGAAGGATAAAGAGAGGGGCTGAGGGTGAGGAGGACACACATTCTCATTTGTGAGAGAGGAAGAGGGGCGCTTGGCTGTGAGAGAGGAAGAGGGCGAGTTATGGGCCACATTTGAGCAGCCGGTGGAGGCCGTACCAGGGCCGTACTATGCAGAAGAAGTAGGCCAAACTTAGAGCCATTTGCAACAGCAGAAGAGGGCCGATTCTAGGGCGCATTGAGCAACCAGAAGAGGGCCGAATTAGGGGCGTGTTCACTCAACAACAGAGGGACGATTTTGAGCAGGTTGTACAGGCCGTACCTGGGTCATACGTAGGCCGTATAGGACAGAATCAACCTGGGCCGTACAACCACAAGCTGGGTCGAATTTGTTGAGGAAGAAGTGAATGATTTGCTGAGATATTTTTGTAAGAAATTTTTGATTTTTTTGTTGTTGTAATATTCATCTCAGAAGCCTAATAAAGCCCCCTCTTTGCTGGTTTTCCCCACTGGGGTTTCCAGGGTATTTCTGGTGTTGTTCATTTTGTGTGCTTGGTTTTCTGAGTATGCTTCTGCTGTTTATTTAGTTAAATAACTCAGCTATAAATTAAATACATAATTTTCAGAAGTTGCAACAACAGTTAATTAATTTTTGGGCAAGTAAAATTATTGGTATTAATTTCTGTTGCTGAGTTATAAGAAATTAACATGGTATTGGAGCTCAGTCTCTGAGTACAGAAGGAGCCAATTTATTTGTTGAGCAGACCAGGGTGTGAATCAACAAGGGGACATGTTACCGGAAAGTGTGCGGAGAGCAGCTGACTTAAATGGCCAGTGCAGGCTTGAAGTTCGAAGACAGGCTGGAGGGCGCCTCAAACTTCAGTCCATGGAGGGAGCGTATGGGTTTGCTATTGGAGGAGAATGGATTGTGGGAGTTTGCTGAAAGGAAAGCAGTACTTCCAGCTAATCTTGCACAACAAGCAACCCATCTCAAGAAGGATGTGAAGATAAGGAGGATTATTGTTGATGGAGTCAAAGACCACATCATTCCTCATCTGTCTAGTAAGAAGACAACTAAGGATATGTGGGAGGCCCTAGTGAAGTTGTACTAGTCTGATAACCAGAGCATAAAGATGCTGCTCAGAGAGAAGTTGAGAAGCATGAAGATGGCCAAGGGAAAGTTAGTGGTTACATACCTCACTAAGTTCACTCAGATTAGAGATGAACTGGCAGCTGTGGGAGAGGTAGCGGATGAGACAGAGTTGGCGAGGACAACCTTGAATGGCTTCGCCAAGCAGTGGGAAGTGTTTGTCCGAGGAGTGGTGGCTCGGGAGAAACTCCTTGATTGGGAGAGGTTATGGGATGACTTGACCCAGGAGGAGTTGCGAATTGATGCCTCTCAGGCTAACTAGCCAAAGAGTAAAGAGGAGAATGTGGCTCTTCATGCGAAGAATAGCAGTGGAGGAGGTTCCAGGGACATGGGCAAAGTGAAATGCTTTGCATGTCACAAGACTGGCCACTATGCAAGCCAGTGTCCCAACAAGGAGTCACAGGTAGCAGCAACAATATCTATTGAGATAGATGAGTTTGCCGAGAAATTTGAGGAGGAATTTTCTCTGGTTGCCTTTCTTTCAAGCAATAGATTTGCAGAGTTGGAGGACATTGGGGCATGGATCGTGGACAGTGGATCATCTCGCCATCTGATGGGAATGAGGTTGGTGTTCCTTAGTGTTTCAGAGACGGGCTCAAAATTGTATGTGAAGAGTGGGGCTAGCACCATGCATGCAATGAAGGGGGTTGGATGCGTCAGATTCCAGCTAGAGTCAGGTGGTTCTCTGGAGGTGGCCGAGGTGTTGTTTGTTATAGAGCTGAAGGTAAATTTGCTCTCAGTATCAGCTCTGGAGGATATGGGGTATGCAGTGATGTTCAAGGATGGACAAGTACTCATATGTTCAGAGGGAGCGATATTGGATGCAACAGTGAGGCTTGGCATTGATGTACCGGGTGTTGGGACAACCTATAGTTGGGTCCAAGGGGATCTTGGATCAGAGATCAGTGTTAGAGACTGAGTCTAGTGAACGAGTGGCTTAATCCAAGACTGCCAAGTCTGTCAGCTGGTATGACATGACATTGATGGATGAGGAGAGCAGGTTATCAGATCAGAGTGCAGCAAAGGTAGTAGGAGGGTCCTCCAGTTCAGAGAACAGCTACAGTAGCAACAATAGATTTGATGGGGTCAGAGATTGATCCAGGTGGAGATGCCTTCCTCGCTAAGAGGGAGTGTTAGTTTCTATAGCTTAGAAGGTGTCTCAGCATGGGCCTGAGTGTCCTAGGCATGTTGATGGACACATTAAACTATCCAAATCAACCTATTATCTAGTCTAAGTCTAACTTAGGAATTCAACAAAAATTCAGTTTTGAGTGGATTGTGGGGCCTAGTCTAGTGGGGCGCATGGCTTAGTGGAGTGTGGGGTCCAGCCAAGGAGGGGAGCCTCAATCTGAGCCATTGAAGGCATGACTAGGCACACATCTCAAGACAGAAAGGTGGCTGAAGGAAGGCTAAAGAGAGGGGTTGAGGGTGAGGAGGACACACATTCTTATTTGTGAGAGAGGAAGAGGGGCGCTTGGCTGTGAGAGAGGAAGAGGGCGAGCAGCTTGGATAGGGCGAGTTCTGGGCCACATTTGAGCAGCCAATGGAGGCCATACCAGGGACGTACTGTGCAGAAAAAGCTGGCTGAACTCAGAGCCATTTGTAGCAGCAGAAGAAGGCCGATTTTAGGGCGCATTGAGCAGCCAGAAGAGGGCCGAATCAGGGGCGTGTTCACTCAGCAGCAGAGGGACAATTCTGAGCAGGCCGTACAGGTCGTACCTGGGCTGTATGTAGGCCGTACAGGCCAGAATCAAGCTGGGCCGAATTTGCTGAGGAAGGAATGAATGATTTGCTGAGAAATTTCTGATTTCTTTGCTGCTGTAATATTCATCTCAGAAGCCTAATAAAGCCCCCTCTTTGCTGGTTTTCCCCACACTGGGGTTTCCAGGGTATTTCTGGTGTTGTCCATTTTATGTGCTTGGTTTTCTGAGTATGCTTCTGATGTTTATTTAGTTAAATAACTCAGCTGTAAATTAAATACATAATTTTCAGAAGTTGTAACAGTTAATTAATTTCTGGGCAAGTAAAATTATTGGTATTAATTTTTGTTGCTGAGTTATATGAAATAAACAATCATTACTGCATTTGATGAGGTTGCTTGACTGTGCTATATTTGTGGATCTGATATAGCATATAATCCAGTTATCATTACATATGCTTTCGTATACGTGGACAAAAGAAAGGTAACATCTGAGATGGAGAAACATCTATGTAAAAACTGAATAGCAATATGGAATCAAGAGGCAATCTGACTCAGACTTGCTATCATCTGGTCACCTGCATGATAGAGATGCCATAGTTATTATTAATGCTGAAGCCTTGATCAGAGAATGGTTATTCTGAAGTTTCTCTTATGGAAGTACTTGGTACACAGATGTCCTCCCAGAATTGTTAAGACATGTAGCATCCAGTTAAAGACAGAGATACGCTGTAGGGTGAAGATTCTGTGTGTACTACCTGTTAGGAGACAATTTACAGCGTGATGCACCTAAGACTCCTTGGAATGTGGATCAAGATCAGAACCCATTAACCATTTCAGACTGCAAGGAGCATGCCAAGTTGTTTCTTCTGGAGTAGTTGAAAATAATAGTAGCAGTCTAGTTACAAGTGAGATGGCATGTGGCAATTTTCAAGGGGATTCTCATCTCCGTGACACGGAAGCTAAAAGCTTTGGTGCAGCCATAGCAGTGGTACAGACTTCTATATCTATGGCTTTCTCCTCTCCATTGCCTCCTATGTTTGGACAAGCAAGTTCACATCTTTCATTAAGCTCTGTGACAGCTTTTGTTTCAACCACTATGGGTGTATGCCAACCTTCTATGGGAGCTTCAACTGCTGCATCAAACAACCGCCTCCATGGATCAGTCAAGTCTTCCAGATAAACAACACTACAAGGATCTTATCCAAGAACATGGTTTACAAAATGACAATGATCAGATCAAACATCAGCATGGTTTCCAGTACTACAGAGACCTTTTCAACGACAGGTGGTAACAGATTCAAATGGCATAACAAGCTCTCTTAACACCTGTGTATTGATATATGAGCTGGGAAAACCAGCATCCAACCTTTGCACTTCCAGGTAGATATGAAGATAAATTTTGATGAAAGAATTGTTTAAACCTTTCTCGTGGTGCCAAAATCAGCATTTGAGCAGCCTGTAAGAACATCTTGAAGACCTGTAGCAGCAGCCTTTGTTTTGTTATCTTGTAGAAGCAGCACTGGATGCTGATCTGAACACCAGCAAAGGGTTTGTATGAGGTAATGACATCTCATTTAGAAATGCTTTTGAAACCGTATATGAAGGCTTGTTTAAGGTTGATTGTCAAAGAGGATGATTTGGAAGTTCATCTCCAGAAGATATAACATGCTAAATAAGTGGAACGATCTAGCCTGCAATGATGTGTATTCAAATTACTTTAACCAGCCAGCAGGTAGTCCGTTGGCTCAGCCATCTGTCAAACAAGAAAATGACGAGACAAGCAGAAAAACTTAGTGAAAGTAGCATAAACATCAGATCTGGTCACCCCCCTTCCAGCATGCTTGAAATCTGATCCGTCCTGTGTGACTTGAAAGGCTGATAAGGAGAAACGCCCTGCATGCTATGTCCAATTATGAGATTGTATTGGGAGATGCCGAAGATATATTCATCAAGGGAGAGGAGCGGTCCACTTGAGGAAGCCTCCAACACTTATTTTTGGTCAACGTGTTAAATTCTCTTTTCAAGGATGCACTTGTTAGTTTTTAGCTCATGAGGTGTTTCAGCATAGGTCCATGTGTCCTGCGCATGCTGATGGACACCTAAAATTGACCCAGATCAACCTTAGTATTTCAGCGTAAGTCTGACTTAGGCTTGCAGCCAAATTTCATCTTTGAGTGGAATGTGAGGCCCAAGGAGAGAGGGCGCGCCTCATGAAGGTGGCTGCTAGTGGAGTGTGGGACCCTGTACAAAGGGGGCCGCACCACCTAGTGGAGAGTGGGGTCCAACAGTCCCAAATCTCAGCCATCAAGGCCAAGGCTTGGCACACATCTCAAAGGGAATGGGGGGCTGCTAAGGAGATAAAAGGAGTCTGAGGGTGAGAGGACAAACACCATTTTCATTTGTGTGTTTGAGCAAGTGAGAGCAAGAGTGAGCTTGGGCTGGTTTTGGGCTGAAGAAGAGGGTATCAACTTGGAAGAAGTTGAGCAGCAGTCAAGAGGACAATTTCTGGAGCTTGTGGTAGCAAGGAGAAGGTCAAGGAGCAGACCGTACCAAGCTGCCAGTTACAGGCCGAGCTGGGACAGTCCGTACAGTGCTGAAGGAGGGTGTGAGAAGGGGGTATACTTAGGCCATACGACCAACCATACTTAGGCCGTACAACCACTACACGGTGTGCTGAGTTTTGCTGGGTCTATCAGCCAAGGAGATAGGGCCGTACAAGCTAGAAAAGTTCAGAGAATTTGCTGTAAATTTTTCTGTGTAAAGACTGCTGTAAGAACATTCCTCAGAAGCCCTCATTAAAGCCCCCCCCTCTTAGCTGGTTTTCCCCACACTGGGGTTTCCAGGGTAACATCTGGTGTCTTGTGAATTTTATATGCTTGGTTGTGAATGCTTCTGTTGTTAATTTCTGTTTTATATTTCAGCTGTAGGTTAACTGCATAAATTCAGATTTTATATCAGCATTTATAATTTCTGGTTAAGTTAATTTATTGGCAGTAATCTCAGTGACTGAGATATAGGTAAATTCAACAGCCCTAATGGAGGAGAACAATTGGTATAAAACCCTTGTTGACTGGATGAAACAACCACATATGGAGGAGCGCTCCATTGATTTGAGGAATACGTTATTCTTTGTTTTAATTATGATTAAAGTCAAAGTTCATTGGAGAGGGGCGTTCAAGTTCTAGCCCCTTCTATGCACACATATTCATGCAAATCCACATTCCAGGGATATTTGCTAGCATCTAACAGCTAGCATGTATTGCAAGATCAAAGTTTTAGGGCATAGATATTGATGAAGGTGTGGTTATAAAGATGCATATGTTAGCTTTTATAGCTTGGGAGGTACTCCGCATGTTTGTCTTGTATGCGGAGGTAACCTTATATTTGTACTACTAGACACTTGACTTTGTCATGGGTTTTTATAAAGTTGTAATAAAGTGGTTCTTTTATGTAAGTGACTTTTTAATAAAGTGTACCTTCTAATATTAAAGTGACTTTATTTCATAAAGTGCACTTATGTTATAAAGTGAAATTGTACTTTAATATTTTAAGTGATTTATTTTGGAGGGAATGAATCATGTCCTTTGATCATGTAAAGGCAAGATTAGATCTTGGCCTTTGGATTTAGGGATGGGGAAGGTGAAAGGTCATTTTCGAATTAAAGAGAATGCATTGGGTAGTGTGCAAGACACAACAATGAGAATAGGACATTGAGAGATTTTTGAAAGAGCTTGAGAGAGGAAAGTGGGCAACAAGGAGGGCGCATTTCCCAAGGGAGATTGGGCACATTTCCCAAAGAAATTTTCTATTTAGAAGTGGCTGAAATTTATTGTTGTTAGGGAGGCTGTACTATATGGATCCGTACAACAAGGATGGCACATTTTTTGAGGCAGATTGTGGGCACAAAAATTGAGGCTGTTTGGAGTATTTCTTGCTGCAGAAGGGGCTGTCAGTTCTGTCCATACAACTGTTGTTTGGCATGTTTTTCAAGGTGTTGTCCAGCAAAGGAGGGTCGTACAGTAGTGTGGATTTGGCACATATTTCTAGGCAGAAAGGAGTGGGACTGTTGGGTGTTGTAAGTGGATTTCTCTTGCTGGAAATTTTAATCTTGCTGCTGATATATCTTTCGTGAAGCTTATAAAATCTCTCTCTCTCTCTCTTTGGGTTTCCCCACATTGGGGTTTTCCCTGGCTGGTTGCCTAAATTTCTGATTATTACATGGATGTGTGATTTCTGTTCATTGTATTTATTCTACTGCAAAAGTGCTTGGCAATGTGTATTTCTGCTCATAATATTTACTGAGTGTGGGTTTATACATTTCAGAGTTCATAGATGACAGTTATATTTAGGTTGCTAAGTGTATGACAAAATTTAGTGCATGCTGATTTTGTCATTAAATTTCTACATGGTATTAGAGCTTGGGCTCTAGGTTACAGTGAGCAGTGAGATTTTTGGGCAAGGTTTGAAAGGGGAAACTTGATTGTTTTTTTTTCCATTGAACAATTGACAGGGAGATGGCTGTTTGCATCAGGTATGAGGACCAGTTGGATGGGATTTCCAACTATTTGCAATGGAAAGTCAGGATGTCGGCTATTTTCAGGGAGAACAAGGTTTGGAGCTTTGTCAGCACCATAGTTGTTGTTCCATCAGCAAACTCTATAGCTTTGGATTTACATGAGGTAAATGAGGCCAACGCTCAGAGGCTTGTTCTGGATGGGGTAAAGGACCACCTTATCCTTCATTTGGCTGAGAAGAAGACAACCAAAGAGATGTGGGATGCACTTAAAAACTTGTATGAGGCGAAGAATGAAAACCAAAAGATGGCCTTGAAGGATAAATTGCATGATACCAAGATGGGCAAGGGGGAGAGTGTGTCTTTTTATCTTACCCAGGTAGCTCAAGTGAAAGATGAGTTGGCTGCAGTTGGGGAGGTTATATTAGATTCAAAGTTGGTGAGGATAGCCTTGAAAGGCTTCACCAAGGAATGGGAAGTCTTCGTGAAGTGTGTGGTGGGTTGTGAGCATCTTCTAGATTGGAGCAAATCGTGGGACGATTTCACTCAGGAGGAGATTGGGGAAGGATCTTAGAGCAGTGGACATAAGACATATGGAATTGATGAAGATGTTGTTCTTGCTGCAAAGGGAAAGGGGAAGAAGAAAGGAAATTCCGGGAGGGACTTAAGTAAAGTCAGATGTTACTGTTGTAACTAGTTGGGGCACCTTGCTTCTCAGTGTCTTGAGAGGAAGAAGAAGAAGAAGGAACAGGAGGGGCCTGATACAACTGCTACAACATGTTGATGATTGCAGCTACGTGAGACATTCTCCAGCTTACAAACCTGAGAGACGTTAATCATTGTAGCTATGTGAGACATTCTCCAGCTTACAAACCTGAGAGAAAGCCCCTGAGAAGGGTGTGTGGTTCCTATCTAAGACAGAGCTAGAACGTAGAGATGACCTCCTCCTTACAGAGAATTGAGAAGAACTCCAGAGGATTCTCCTGTGTAACGCATTGAGAAAGGAGATCTGCAGAGTTGGACGTGCTTGTGGCTAAGCACAAGGTGAATGTGTGAAATCCCAAAGTGCTGGGTGCATTGTCATGAGAACAGAAATGAAGATGATGTATTAGCCTCCTTTGAGCAGAAGAGTTGACGAGAAACTCCAGATGACTCTCCTGTGTAATGCAGTGGGAAAGATCTGTTGAGTGGACGTGCCTGTGGACGAGCACAGGTGAACGTGATCCTAGTGGCTGAGCACTAGTGAAGAAGTGGTTCTTCTGTGTAATGCAGTGTGCCAGAGATATGGACATCCCTATGGATGTGCCCCTAGTGGATGAGCACTAGTGGGTGTATAAGATCCCTTGCTATATTGTTCAAGAGTCAGACCTGCCTGTAACCCTAATTGTAATGTAAAGGGTACAGGTCGGCCTCACCTTAATGTGACTGGTAATTAATGTAAAAGATAATTAATTTGGTTAATATTAATTATATTATAAGCTACTGAGGTCGACCCTATTGTGCCAATAGACACTTCTGTTGATAGGTTCAGTTTAGTATAAGTAAAGGTAAATTCCCCATTGAGGAATCATATCTTTCACATGAGTTTGGAAATTTCAGCAAGTACATCTTCTTGGGAAAAGTGCACAGCTCTCTTGGGCGCTAGTCTTCTAGGGTTTGAGCACCCTCTTGTGTGCTAGGTCTTATTGGTGGTGAAGGTCTTTCTCTTGAAGTATATAGCAAAGGATTTGGCTGGGTTTTCTTCCCTTATTGAGAAGGGTTTCCCAGGATACTTCTTGTTCTTGTGCATGGTGTTTCTTCTTGTGATCTTGGTTGCTGCAACATTATTGTTTATGGTTAAGACAAATGCAAAAATGGAATGAACTACATGCTTAACCTAGCTTATTGAAAAAACAACACAGCAACCATGGAGGACTTTTCTTCCAAGTTTGATAAGGACTTTTCTTTGGCTACTCTAGTATCCAGTGTCAGTAGTGGAGGATTTGGGGGTGATAACAGATGGATTGTTGACAGTGGAGCCTCTTGTCACATGACGAGAATCTGGCAACTATTCCTTATTATCACAGAGACAGGTCCTGACCGACTGGTGGAGAGTGAAGGAGGTATAGCACGCGCTGTACGTGGAGTTGGAAGGGTTAGATTCCGACTCAAGTGTGGAGGATTCCTGGAGCTTGATGGAGTTCTCTTTGTTCCAGGGTTGAGGGTTAACTTGCTCTCAGTCTTAGCCTTGGAGGATGTTGGATATTGTACATTGTTCAAGAGGGGATATGTATTTATTTACAGGGAGGGAGTGGACCCGGTGGAACCCCAACTGATTGGTGATCGAGTGGATAGGTTGTACATGTTGCGAGGACAACCTTCAGGTTATGATTCAATGTCGGATGAGGAGCAGGAGGCTCCTGAGACTGCGATGGGCCCAAGGATTTAGTCTTGCATTCCGAGAGAAGAGAGGGAGTCTCTTTTGAGCACCGACAGGAGGCTCAACTGGTGTGATCGAACCGATGCTCAGGGTGGAGTGGATTCACCTAGGAGCTCAGGGTTCAGAGTGGCTGTTAGGAGAAGATCTTCTGGTTCGAGTTCTGTGCAGGTTTTGGGATGGCTCTAGGTTCAGAGGGAGCTCCTACTGCGAATAGTGTGATGGGACCGGATGATGGTGATGGGAGTGAGTACATCCCTCGCTAAGAGGGAGTGTTAGCTTTTATAGCTCGGGAGGTACTCCGCATGTTTGCCTTGTATGCAGAAGTAGCCTTATATTTGCACTACTAGACACTTGACTTTGTAATGGGTTTTTATAAAGTTGTAATAAAGTGGTTCTTTTATGTAAGTGACTTTTTAATAAAGTGTACGTTCTAATATTAAAGTGACTTTATTTCATAAAGTGCACTTATGTTATAAAGTGAAATTGTACTTTAATATTTTAAGTAATTTATTTTGGAGGGAATGAATCATGTCCCTTGATCATGTAAAGGCAAGATTAGATCTTGGCCTTTGGATTTAGGGAGGGGGAAGGTGAAAAGACACTTGGAAGGTGAAAGGTCATTTTCGAATTATAAAAGAGTGCACTGGGTAGTGTACAAGACACAACAATGAGAAGAGGAGATTGAGAGATTTTCGAGAGAGCTTGAGAGAGGAAAGTGGACAGCAAGGATGTAATGTTCCCAAGCCAATTTTTTTGCTTGGAAACACTAGCTAATCGCTGAACTAACTGTTGACTGTTCATGTTTGCAGGATGGCCACTGATATTTCGGTTTTAGGGTTTATATCTAGTTGTTCAACACAATTTATCAAGATTTATTCACACAATGCAAGATTTCATCAACATACAAGATATGGAACCACAAAGCATAGATCTGACCTCTTTATTAGGAATTAGCAAGAACTTGATTCAATATACGAGCAGATCTGGAATAACATCAGATGGCTCCAATAAAGAAGATATCTGTTGCTACAAAATGATCTCGGAACACAAGATAAGCCTCCAAAAGGCTGAATACAATATGAGAGATCCAATACAAAAAGCTAGGGCTTGCACAACCCCCCTAGCTGCTGGTATGTCCTGCTGAAGAATATGAAGACCAAGGGTTCAACCCTCCTGAAGAAGACCTCCAAATGCTACCAAACTCTACCAAGAGATAGATCAGGGCAATGTGAACCCCCTCCTGAAATATGAACCCAAATACCACATCTTCCTCCTCCAACTGCTGCAACCCTAAACAACTACGACCCTCCTGAAACCCTAGATAGGACCAACAATTCGGCCTGGATGAATGAGGCCTCCAAACCACCTGAAACTCTCTAGGATGATAGATCGGGTAGTCACAAACCCCTAGGAGAAGTTTCAAGATCAGATCTGAGGTAGAGCCTCTTAGATCTGAGAATCACTGAATCATCAAAACGTCCTCCTTCCTTCAAAACCGTCCCAACCTGTAGATAATGATCTGGCCGTAGTAACTCCTCAAGAAAGCCTCCAAAATGATGAGCAAGGTCCTGCAAGCAAAACCCTAATGCCAGAATCTCCCAAAGCTCTCTCAATAAGCTGGATCGAATTGTTCCTCAATCAATGGTGTGCCCCTACTGGAAAACCCTAACTGGTACTGCCTTGTTGCTCTCTTGAATAGATAATGAGTGTAGAATGGTGTGGGTGGAGTATTTCATCCCCGAGACCAAGCTTGGAACAAGGTGAGTGGAATCTTTCACCACTGAGTTGTTCTCTAGGGTTTGTAATCTCGAAAACCCTCAAAATTGTGTGCTCAAGAGCTCAACAAGCAAAATACCAAATATCCAAGATGAAATGAGAGGTGCACTCTAGCCTTTCTTTTATACCTCCATTCCGTTTTCCTGTTGAGTTAGTTTAAACCTCAGGTTCAACTCCTAACTCAACCTCCAACGTTATATTTCTTCATTGAGTTACTTTTTTGCCCTTTTTCCTAAGTCAACTTCAAATTATAACATTAGTTTGGTTGACTTTTCCCCATGCTGTGTGAGACTATGGTCTAGTGGGGATGTCTAGACCACTAAGTCTTCCTAGACCTCTTCATCAAGAGGTGGGGGACATTACAGTTTCCCTTGCTAGAAATTGCTTGTCCTCAAGCAATTCCAAACCTGTCTCCTGTACCACTTGTTCATTCTCCCACGTGGCATCCTCAATGGGTAAGTCCTTCCATTTGATCAGGTACTCTTTGGTGCTTCTCTTCCGAAGCTTCTTCTCCCGAACCTACAGTATCTCTTCCGAAATCAGAACCAGTTGCCCCTCTTCTTCTAGAGGTGGCAGTCCTCAAGGGGCGTGATGTGTTGGTCGAGGGCCCTCTTCAGGCAGGACACATGGAAGACATTATGTATCCTACTATCTTGTGGGAGCTCCATCTCATAAGCTACGACCCCTACCTTCCTACTGATCCTGTAGGGCCCAAAGAAACGTGGTTGGAGCTTCTTTGCTCCGCTCCTTTTTATAGAAGCTTGCCTGTATGGTTGGAGCCTTAGGTAAACTAAGTCACCAACCTCAAAAGTGCGCTCAACCCTGTGTTTATCTGCTTGGATCTTTTGTTGGTTTTGTGCCCTCTGTAAATGATCCTTCAGCTCGCTGAAGATATCTTGACTTTGTTGTACCCAGTCCTGTACCATCGGAGCCCTGCTGTTACCAAAAGCAATCTCCACGAAAGAGAGTGGATCATAGTTGTACAATGCCCTGAATGGGGTCATGCCTATGGACATGTGATGGGTGGTGTTGTAGCAGTATTCCCCCAAATGTAGCCATTTGACCCACGCCTTCTGCTACCCTGCCACATAATTCCTGAGATAGCCTTCCACCAATTTGTTGACTATTTCGGTCTGTTTGTCCGTCCGAGGATGATAGCTAGTACTAGGAGTCAAGGCCGTACCAACTAGCCTGAATAACTCCTGCCAGAATGTACTCATGAATCTGCTATCCCTGTCACTGACAATGGTTTTGGGTAGGATGTGCAGTCTGAAGATCTCCCTGAAGAATAATTCGGCCACCTGTGCTACACTGAAGTCTGTAGCAATGGAGAAGAAGTGTGCAAACTTCGTCAACCTGTCCACCACTACAAAAATGCAGTCTTTCCCCTGCGCCTTTGGCAATCCTGTGATGAAATCCATGGATATGCTTTCCCACTTGTGCTTTGGGATGGGTAGGGGTTGCAGTGGTCCTGTCGGGTGAGTGTGCTCATCCTTATTCTCCTGGCAAGTAGTACACTCCTTGACGTGATTCATCACATCCTCCTTGAGGCCCTTCCATGAGAACCTCTCCCTCACCTGCCTGTATGTCTTGCCAATCCCTTGGTGACCTGCCATTGGTGAGTCATGACATGCCTACAAAACTTTGGCCTTGAAGGTCGATTTAGGAACCAAAAAGATTCGGCCCTTATAATAGATGAGACCATCAATGATCCTGAAGTTATCATCCTGTATTTGCCCGTCCATTACTTGACAAGCGAACTGATTCTCTAAATATTCCATCACCAAGTGGTCCTTCCAATCAACAGACACATCTGTCATGGCATAAATGGATGGCCTTCTGGACAATGCATCTGCCACCACGTTGTTCTTCCCTTTGACGAATTCAATGTCAAAGTCATAGGCCTGTATTCTGCTTACCCATTTCTGCTGCCTTTCATTTAAGTCCTT
>ML830296.1:11112-24523 GCA_009831015.1 Picea engelmannii | reverse complement strand
TGATTAATCAATCTTTGAGAGCACTGGTTTATTTGTTTACCATTTTGAATGTCTGAATGCCATACTTGAATTGAGTTATCCCATTGATCCATTCATTTCTTAAGTTACCAAGCACCTTTGGTCTAAAACCACAAAGGGTTTCTTGGAGTGATAACAGCCACCACCGAGGATATCTACTTTTTGACGGGCCTCTCGAGGACAGGGGAATCCGTTAACTTTCAGACATTTCCTGTGGGGCCGAGCGAAGTCTCGGAATTGATAGCGGAGTATTGTGAGGCCGGGACTGAGCAGGTATCTTCTTTAGTTCTTGTGAGTAGGATTACCACCCTCACCCTCCAGACCATTTTATCACTTATTGGGCGGATTACCGGCTCTGTGGCCGTGCATCACGCTTCGCGCGCACAGATGAACTGTGCAGTTCAGTGCATGAATGCACAAATATATGACTGGAGTACCACACTGCTAGAGAACATGAAGAGGCAATTGACTGATTGCCGACAGCGGACACACAGGAACTTCGGGTTTGGGACTATCCTGTGTTCATTTTTCTTTGAGAGAGTTCCATGCTTTAGTCCTCGGATGACAGTACGAGGACATCTGGCGACTTTTTCGGCAGTATGTAGATGGGAAGCATTGCTGCCGCGACAGGGTGGTGGAAGGACCGTGGAGGCCTTCAACGACGACTTTTTTTCTTGGTTGTCACAACAGATCCCCGCGATTGAGGATTACCCATACGTCGGGATAGATTTTTCCAGAGATCCAACTATACCAGTCCCTCCTGGTGAGGAGCGAGGGGAGATGGTTAAGTCTCCGCCTATACAGTTTTTTTTTGTTTGCATATGTAATTTTTATGTCTTTTTGGTATATATATCATGTTTTTTGGATAATAGAGTTTTTGACGGGTGAACATTGTGTTGCGTGCAGATGTGGGACCAGTGCGGCCTGCCAATTTTGCGTGGAATAGGCGCCACCCATGGCTAGAGGCCGCAGCTGCCGCCGCCAGGGGAGCAGTAGTAGCAGGGAAGCCCCCAACAGGAGAGGCTAAGAGGGATCTTAGGCGGGTTGAGCGGAACTTCACTGAGCTCACTCGCACAGTTCCCATGATAGAGATAGAGGATTTACCGCCCTCTATGCAAACTCATATGGTGGGGTTACCTCAGACATGGGTATGACTGTTTAGGCGTTTGGGATGAGCTGTATATGATTATAACAGGGCCCATAGGCCCTGAACAACCTTGTAGATTTTGATGTGCCTCGAGCACCGATATGTATATATATTTATTGAGGGCATAAGCCCCAGTGAATCGTTATGGTTCCCATTTTTTGAGGCACTTGCACCCATCTATGTACTCTGCGGATTTTATGATGTATATATATGATTTTTATTTCTTTTCTGTGTCTTTATGGATTATGTGTACAAAAATGTATTTACATGTGTTTGATCGTGATCTTTTTTATGTGTGAGCAAGATTCCAATCTAAAATGTGATTAGCTAGAGTATCTGTGATTTGATTTAGACTCCTATGAGCATGAAAATATGTAATATAATCAAAGTTGCATTCCAAGAGACGTACCCTAAGGAATCTTCGGTGTAAAGTAGGATCGTGCACATGGTATATTCTGTTTAGCTACGACAAAACCAATTGAGCATCTAGATAGACCCGGAGACGAGAGATACCCAATGACAAAGCGTCACGAAGCAACTCAATAACTGCACTATACTCAACAACATTGTTTGTGGTGTTACCTAAGAATATCCCTCCGGAAGATAACAACTGACCTTGTGGTGTAGAGATTACCCAAGCTGCGGAAGCAAGCCTCCGCGTGTGTCGACTAGCACCGTCCGCATACCCAATGAACACCTCGGACTCACTTGACATCTGCCATAGTGACGAAAGATAACATCAATGACACGTCCATGACATGTTTTTCAAAAGAAACGAAAGAAAGTAATAGCACAAAGACTATACATATGTTACAAAAAGTTACCCACAGTGACCCTATGAGTAGTACTTCTTGAGGTAGAGCCCATTTCTAGGCTCTGCCAAAGCATTCCCTTCAAAATTGACTAGACAATAAGCACCCTTTTTTAACACCTCCTTAACAATGAAGGGTTCGAACCACATGGGTTTAAACTTTCCTGCCCCCAGGGGGTCCTTATCTTGGTCGTAAACCAGGACAAGGTCGCCCTCAGAGAAAACACGAGGACGAACGAACCTATCATATTGACACTTAACCTTATGTTTATGAGCCTCGTTGGCCAGTGTCGCATCACGACGTTGTTCATCAAGCTGCTCTAGGTATACTAACCGTTCTTCAAGCGAAGAAGTGTCTGGAAATAACTGTACTGCCAACTTTACAGATGGAATTTGACATTCGATGGGCAAGAGTGCCTCCAGCCCGTAAACGAGTTGGAAAGGTGAGAAACCGGTTGCAGTCTTAACTGATGTTCGGTAAGCCCATAATGTCGAGTATAACATCAAATGCCAGTTTGACTTGGCTGAGTTGATGGTTCACTGTAGCATTGGCTTAAGCGTTTTGTTAACAGCTTCCACTTGCCCATTGGCTTGGGGGTAGTAAGGTGATGAGTGTTCCTTCCATAACCCAAGATGTGATGTTAACTCGGACATCATTTGGTTCTGAAAGTAACTGTCATGGTCAGTGACAATCTCTCTCGAGACTCCGAACCATGCTATAATCTAGTTAAATAAGAAGAGAGCTCCAGTCTCTCCATCATCCTTGAACGTCGGCATGGCTTCGACCCACTTAGTAAAGTAGTCGACAGCCACAATGATATAGCGGTGCCCCCTTGCTGATGGGGGGTTGCATGTAGTGTAATCAATCCCCCACTTGGTGAAGGGACTGACGGTGATAACATGAAACATCGGAGCTGGATGTGCCCTCATCTTCCGTGAGAAGATTTGGCACGAATGGAACTTCTTGACCGACTCAATACAGTCTTTGATAAGCGTGGGCCAGAAGTAACCTGCTCGTAATATTTTTTGGGCTGCTGCCAACCCAAATAAGTGACCGCCACAAGCTCCTGTATGACAATCGTTGAGTACTATGACGACCTCCTCATGAGTGAGACATCGACGCAAGACACAATCTACACCTCTCCGATACAAAGTATCATTGAGTATAAGATAGTTCTTGGCCTGATGGCATATCCGCCGACACTCATCATGAGAAGCAGAGGTAGGACACTTCAAAGTCTGGAGATAGATCAGTATATCTCCATACCAGGGGTCAGACGATTCGATAAAAAACATATCCCCCCGGATAGGCGATTCCTCAGGCACAACGTCCCCTGACTCAACCAGAAGTTCCAAGATAAGTTCTGTGAAGACCAACGACTCTTTGGACTCTGCTGAAACAAAGTCTAAGTCGAATTCTTGGAGGATTACCATCCATCTACTGATTTTTCCGTCGATAACATGTCGTGTCAACATGTACTGGAATGGATTCATGACAGCTACGATGATGGTCTTGCGAAACAGAACATAGTGACAGAACCGTTGAACAGCATGGACTGCCGCCAATGCAAGCTTTTCGAGATGGGTATAATTAAGTTTCGGTCCTATGAGGCCTCAACTCAGGTAATAGATCACCCATTCAGAAAACGAATCATCTTCCTGAACTAAAACCATGCCTATGGTAGACTCTACGACAACCAGATATAAGAGGAAATCTTTGTTATAATTCGGTGGCCGCAGTAGAGGTGCGGTTGTAAGGGCGTGTTTCAATGCATCGAAAGAACGTTGTGCGGCTTCATCCCAGAGAAAAGGAACATCTTTCTTCAATAAACGCATGAAGCCTTTGGTAATTTCGACATAGTTGGCGATGAAGCATCGTAAGAAGTTCGCCTTGCCTTGAAGACTTTGAAGTTGTAAAATTGTGCGTGGGGGGGGAAACTGGATTATCGCCTCCACCTTGAGAGGATCGACCATGATCCCTATGGTTGACACTATGAAACCTAACAAACGTCCTGACGTGACACAAAATCTGCACTTGTTGGGATTCAAGCGAATCCTGAAGTAGCGACAGCGTTCAAAGATGAGTCTGAGGTGTGTAGGATGATCTTGTCGCTTGCGAGAGCGTGATGCTAAATCATCTAGATAGGCCTCAACTATATGTTTGAGGTCGTGAAACGCAAAAGACATGGCCCGCTGGAAAGTGGATCCAGCATTCTTGAGACCAAAAGGCATTTTTCGATAGGCGAATGTACCCCACGGACAAATGAATGTCGTTTTGTGTTGGTCCTCGGGTTTGATTTGGATTTGGTTATAGCTCGAAAAACCATCCATGAATGAAAAGGCTTCGCAACCGGTGCACTCATCAATGATCTGGTCGATGAATGGGGTTGGATAATTATCTTTTGGACATGCCTTGTTCAAATCACAAAAATTGGTACAGACACGAATCGTGCCTTGTTTTTTATCGACCGACACGGGGTTTGACACCCATTGAGTCAAGTGAATAGGGTATATGAACCCTGCCTTAAGAAATTTCTCAACCTCCATCTTAATGGCTGCTTCTTTCCTAGGATTAACTGGATGAAGTTTCTGTCGAACAGGCTTAGCATCAGGATACGTAGTGATTTCATGTTCAACTATTTTTGAATCAATGCCTAGCATTTCCTCGTAAGACCAAGCAAAAACATCGCGGAACTCCTTAAAAAGATCTGTATAAATCTGAATCTCTTCGGGGGAGCAATCCACTCCGACGAAGACATTTTCCACGACGCCAAGGTTTCGGGAGATATTGATAGGTATCGTTTCAGCAATAGTCGCCATATTGCCCTCAACATAAATATCCTGTGTAGCTAAGAGGTTAATGGGACAAGGCTGATCTCTCGTCATGGTGATAGTGAATTCTCCTGCCTCAATTTAGTGTAACTCTGGGAGGAAATATGATCTGTGATGAAGATCTTCCCAGGTTTTGTCCGGACCAATCATTGCTTCGATTATAGCTTCATCAAAAGGCAAGACTAAATCTAACGAATCAATATCGGTAAGAGAATCCTGAGACCAAATAGGCTCGAGGAGTGGATTCATTTCTTGTGTGGGAATCGGATCAGGAGTAGCTGAAGTTTGCTGGACCAAAGAGTACGCTACTTCAGTGGATGACAAGGGCATGGCCATGCCAGCATTCCCTGTCTCATCCATCGTGGCTGATGGGGAAGGAAGAGTCCACGGATCCTGAAAGTAAGTCGTACGAAACGACGAAACATGGAAAATCTCAGCCTTGTGGTGGTTCGATATAAACTTGACATCGCCATGAGGAGGTGGGTAATCGAAAGTACCCATCAAAGATGGACACAAACCAACCCCTACGTTAACGACGCCGGCTTGAGGATTATCTACCATGGGAACCGTGGATGCCCCCAAGGCTCGGTCAGGTCGAGAGAAGGACAACTGATCAATAGTCACTATCTGGCCTTCATGTGGAAACAATAAGACTCGAAAAACTGTAGCGACCACTTCTTGCATTGCATAAGTCCAACTATGACCTAACAATAGATTGTAGTCGATGGGGGCATCAACTACTTCTACGTCGACGCACACAGTCTTCCCCCCTAACTGGACAGGGAAAGAAGGGATGATGCCATGCGGTCAGAAAGAATGACCATTGAATGCAGTAAGAAGAGTAGGTGACGGAGACAACTCAGGTTGTCCAATGGCTTTCCAGCATGCTAACAACATAACGCAAGTCGAAGCGCCCTCATCTACCAACGTGCGAAAGATATTCCGTGTAAATGTTTTCATGGGATGAGCCACTACTATCTGGAATACGACGTGGTAAGGCAAATGAGGTTTCAAGTCAGTCGTATCTAACATGATGGTACACAGGTTACAAGTCTCGGTAGAGCCTAAAGCAGTCAACAAGGCTTTCCTCTGAGCAGGGAAAGTTTGGAGGACCTCCAAAGCGGACATAGCGCAAGGGGTTGTGATAAATCTTCCACCACAGAGTAGTTATGGGTGGCCCTTGCGTTTGGATTGTGAGAAGCGCGCTTGAACGCACCTTTTAGAATGCATGTCATCATTTCACCCAACATCTTCTCGATTTGTAGAGGAAGAGATGGGATCTCGACTTCTCTGCCCTTCTCAGGGGCACTTGGTTTGCTATAGTCGTGAGCTCTAGTCATTATGAAAGCATCACTTTTCACCATATATACGTTCACGAAAGATGAATTGTTTGGAGGAGGGAAGTTTTCCTGGCTTCCCCCTTCACCACTCGCAGAGGCTTGAGTTAAATTTTGCCCATGCTGAAAGGGATTAGTCAACACGACTTGTTGTTGTTGTGTGACAAACTTCTGGGCCTCCACAAGTCGAGGGCATAGATGGGTCAGGTGGTCTTCCGCACACAAGTTGCACGGGTACCTCGCCTTCCTCTTTTCCGTGGGGCCCTCGCCAACATTATCAGTTGGTTTTTTATCCCCCTTACCCCTCTTGCATTGTTTTTTCTTCCCTTCGGGCTGCTGGTTGGCCTTTGTGTTAGTCGTCTATATAGAGTGTACTTCCGACGTTTGAGTAGGAGGAACAGCCAAAGCAGTAGTCTGGCTGGCCGCTGAGTGTTGTATAGATAATTGTTGCAATTGTTTTGTCAATTTCTCAGCGAGCTTGGTTTGTACCGAACCAACGATACCATCGGCATGTGGTCCGGATCTCTGTCTAGTTTTCTCCAGTATCGAACGTGGTGCATCTGGTAAGATGCTTTATAACAAACCGGACTGAGAATAGATGAGCTCAAACTGTTGAGCCCTCATAATGGCGTCTTCTTCAGAGAAAACTCTGGACGTGGCGACGTCTTTGGACAACTGTGGGACCAAGGACTTAATGAACCACTCCAACAGGAATGCTGGTGGGACAAGTACTTTGATAAGACTCTTCCAGCATCGCCACTCTTGAATGTGATCCGAGATATGGTCCGTTGTCGTCTGCTCAAAATTGGCTAGAAACTTTGTGCCGGCGTCGTATCTCACAGGTAACTGGAAATGGTTAAGGAAGACCATCACCAGTTCGCCAAAAGAAGAATATCGTGAACGATCAAGCTCTATGTACCATTTCGCGACACTCCCAATAAGAATGCATTGAAACAATCGCAACTGGACAGAGTCATCTTTCAGTGAGTTCGATGAACACCATAAGTGGAAAGTAGTCACGTGATCACCTGGATCTTCGTTAGGCTTGGCCTCAAACTTTGGGATGTCTGAAGGCAACTTCGTCGGTATAGGAGGCCAATGCGTATCGTGACAGATAGGATCATTCAACAACCATGTTAAATCCGGCAAGTGTAACGTTTCCAAGAATGTTAGTTTTGGTTGCTGCTGATAGCCTGGATAAAGGGGTCCTAGAGTTTGACTGGCACCAGGTTGCCAGGAAAAGTTTGGCTGCTGGCCCGGGTTCTGGTAGAAACCATGGCCCTGACTAGCGTAAGGGTTTTGCATCTCAGGAGACATCATTGGCTGATTCCCCATGAAGGACATAGGATGTTGGGCGTTCATCATGTTTGACGGACTTTGGGACGGATTACCCCATACCGGTCCTGATGGAAGAGGCATAGAAGTCTGTCCGGGGTTCCATTGGCTGTGGAAAGAGTTACCCCAGAACGACATTCCAGAAGATGGAACGGATCCTTGTGTTGAGTTCCAAGGTCCTGGTATATGTGCCCCCAACGCAGGAATAGTACCCTGTGCTGGCGTAAACTGTCCAAAAATAGGTGTGCCCCTAGATGGGAAAGCAACGGATGCGAAAGTGTTATTACCAAATGTCCCATTCCAAACAAACGATGATGAACCTACCGGCTGAGATTGCGCAGGTGTTCCTTGACTCCTGGCTCCAAAAGGACTTGTGTGTGCAGGCTGCCCGGCGGACCGCTGATGCGATCCACCAAGTGATGGGGACGAAGGAGGAATATGACCTCCAGCGTAAGGAAAAGCATTGAAAGGAACATGAATTCCCCCAAGTTGACCTTGCAGAGGAGCGTTAGAGCTCCCTGCACCCAGACCCAAATTCTGGAAAGTGGATGAAGTGAGTGCAGGACTAGTACCTGAACTAGGCATACCGTATGAAAATGGAGGGCCTGTTGCACTAGGTATGTAAGGAGGTGTGGCTGCCGCAATAGATGGGGTCGGTCCACTGTGCGATGTAGTTGTGGCCGAGACCATGGTAGCCTGGACCGTCGACAAAGGAAAGTTAGGAGAAGCTTCTCCTATGGTAGCAACAGTGATGGGAATGGAAGAATTCCCAGTTGAAGTAACAGAGTTTGGTTCCATCACTGGGTTAGGCACTGACAAGCGTTCGTAAAATTGAATTGGCACAATAATGTCCGGCCAATTATCAGTGTTTGAGGTTTCAACCAATCCAATATTGATGGTCAATTCCTCGGGGGGTTGTTCAGGCTCAAAATCCCTGGTTGCTTCGAAAGAACCTTGATGGTCTAGCTTCCGCCTCAATGGTGGCAGGGGTGGCTCCAGTATAACCGGTGGCAGGCCCAGAAGCCTTCGTGACCGACATAGCTTTGAATCCTCCACTGTGTGAGAAGATTCACGACACACTAAGGTATTCTACACAAACAAACAGTAACACTCGCTAAAAGAAAGCCCGTAGAAGATAAATCAAGCAAGCACTAAACTAGTTGGAAGAACAGTTACAACAACCAACACTAGAGAAACTTAACGGTGCAAGTGCAACTCGAATACGGAAGCACCCTCCGAGTATACTCTACAAAGCATGGCCCGATGTCTGTCCTAGGTACCACGGTATACCCCCACAGTCACCCGTGTATGTCCCTAGAAAAGATTGGCAACTAGTTTACCAGCATGTGAACAATTATCAAGCGGGTACAGTCGATAGTCGGGTAGACTACAATGAGCAGGGTATCAAGCCCGAAACCTGTCAAGGGTATCGAGAGAAAATGGTTCGGAAGACAACTGAGGACCTCGAATGGATTCGAGACCCACGAAGCTCCGTGGCAAATGCAAACGACGGAATCCCTTAACAAATCCTCGATATGTGTTCTCCACAACACTCAGTCCAGCTTTGGAGGGGTTATCTCCGCTACCTTTCCTTACGCGACCTCGTGTTTAGCCCCTGTGTTAGAGGGGGGTCCTGAATAAATTTCCGTAACTAGATTTCTACACTCCCTATTTAGAGACTCCAATGTTTGGTTTGGGTGGCCTTGGAGAATTTACTCTCCAACCTATTCCAAGGGCCTAGTCCTGAGCTAGTGTATGCACCCTACAAACAGAAAAGTCTAATTGATTTTAATTAGCGTTTATTTTAATGGGATTTTTAAGTCACAAGGTACGAAAGTGAAACTGATGGTGTGTAAAAAGACTCAAAGCCAAATGAACAAGAAATGCTTGGAAAAAACTTTTTACTAAAATGGAAAACCAACAAATTTTCAACAAAAAGACTTCTTTTCTTTTCAAATTTACTAAGATTTCATGCAATAAATATAAAGGACTTTCGCTCGGATCTGCGAGCTACTTATACTCTAAATACATTACAAAAACTTATGCAAAAAGACTTCTTTGCTAGCTACTGATGCAACAACACAATCTTCAAATCAAGAAGAAAATGAAACAAGATTTTTTTTTTTTTTTTTTTCGCTGCAAAATAATGCAACAAGGAAAAATGTTGACAAGAACAAAACCAAGAGAATGAAAAGAAAACTCTGGCTTAAAGCACAGATCGCAAAAGAACCAGAACACACAATGCGAAAAAGCAATCAAGACAACACCGATTCTAACACTTGCCTAAAAACCATAAAACAAATATTTTTTCTCTTTTGTCTTTTCTATCAAAACATCAACTAACAAACACAGGCTAAGGATAAGATGCCCTAACCTGCTGACTGTGCAGCTCCAAAATCTATACCCTGAAAGGAACACTTCTCACCATAGGAGGGGATGACTGCCCCACCCAGGCTGAAAGACAACCAGACAGGCCCGCGACTGTCATCGAGACAACACGCGTTCAAACGCGTGCTGAGCTACAACAACACGCGGGTACCCGTGAGCAGAACTGAAATAGCGCGCGTGTAGGTATAAAACCAAAGAAAAAATCAAACACAGGCAGCCCAGACCTAAAAGAGGCCTCTGGTATTGACAACCAGGGTCTCTGAAAGGCTTGGATGCTTCTACTTCAATAGAAAAGAAAAATTTGCAAAAAGAAAATAAATGCAAAAAATAACCAACACAATGAGGCAGACTGAAAGCAAGACAATAAACCAATCAAGACCCAGACAGGATCCAGAAAGCCCCCTGAGAAGGTAAAATTCTAACAGGGAAGAGGAGACTGCCTCTTAAGCTCCCTGGTCTCTACACGCTACTGAAACCACTACATCATGCATTCAAACACGAGCTGTAGAAGGTTAGGGCGCGGGTTACACGCGTGCAGGACTTCTGCAGGCCGCGTGTACCTCTGTGTGTCCTGAGAATCAATGTCAAGCAACAACCAAGGAAAAACTGGTATTGATAACCAGGTTCCCTACTAGATTTTGACCTAACAGGAAACAAAAACAACAAAGAAATAGAAAACTCAACTTCTTTGAACTACCCAAGGACCTTTAACTAAATCCGGGAAACCCTAAGAGTAAACTATCCCCAGTGGAGTCGCCAATTCTGTTGTGGGGTTATTCTACCCTATGGACTAACAAGCTAGGGCTTAAACTTGCATGCAGGTCATGACCCTTCAGAAATAAGTTTTAACCTTCTACCCCAACCTAAAACCCTTTTTCATAAGCAAACACGGGAAGAACCAACTAACCTTTTTATCGACGGTTGGTGTAGATCCTTCGTTGAGCTTTATCCCCCTTGCTTCTGCTGCTCCTTCCAAAAAAGTGATCCTGCAATCAAGACAAAACTACACATGCATGCTATTGTTCCACTAGAGGGTTAGAGATTAAACACAAATCAAATAAAACATATAAGACTCATGCATTTGGGATGGGAAAAGCATCTTTTTATTAATCTCAAAATGAATCACTTACAATGATTTTAGAGACCGGCCACCGTTCCTCGATCCTGATCCTNGGCTCCTCCTCTTCTTTGTCCTCCAACTGCTTTGCTTGAATTCTCCTAAAGCTTGAGGAAAGGCTAAAGGGTTGGGACAAAATGGATTCGGCAATTGGGCAGAGTTTCTTTGCTATGATTTTTTCCTTCTTGAATAGTATCCCTACCCCTTCTTTTATAGGCTAGAAGGAGATAGGGTTTTAGACGAACTCTCGGCCATGCATGGTTGGGAGTTCCAGTTAACTGACCCAAATCTTTTCGTCCCGGCAGAAACTTTCCTGATTTTTTTCTTTGTTAGGTAAACGCGGGTTGTAGTGGGCCAGCCAGCGTTCCAATGCGTGCAGTAGAAGGCCAGAAAGCGTTCCAATGCGCCCTGTGATAGGTTAGGGCACGGGTTGATTAATTTAAGTGGTTTTTCAAGGTTTTATTCAGCATGGCTTTGGCAATGAAGGGAAATAGTTGGCCTGATGCCAGGTAAGCATGGATAGTACAATTTAGGGTTATAACACTTGTTCTTGTTCAAGAGGGAAATCTAGCACACGCTAGATTTCCTTGACGATGGAATGATGTTGTTCAAGATGAGCTTATGCTTGTGCAAGAGGGAATACTAGCATGTGCAAGCTTTCTTCCATGCTAAAATAATTGTTCGACATGCACTTGTGCTTGTGCAAGAGGGAAAGCTAGCATGCGCTAGCTTTCCCCCATGGTGGAATGATGTTGTTAGAGATGCACTTATGCTTCTGCAAGATGGAAAGCTAGCACACGCTAACTGTCCCCCATGTTGGAATGATGTTATTCGAGATGTAATTGTTCTAGGGGGAAAGCTTGCACATTGAATGATTTTGTTTGAGATGAGCTTGTTCTTTTGTAAGAGAGAAAACTAGAACGAGCAAGCTTACACCCATGGTGGGATGATTTTCGAGATGCGTTGGTGCTTGTGAAAGAGGGAAAGCTAGCACACACTAGCTTTCCCCCACGGTGGAATCATGTCATTCGAGATGTGCTTGTGATTTTGCAAGAGGGAAATCCAACATAAGCTAGCTTTCCCCCACGGTGGAATGATGTTGTTTCAAGATGCACTTGTGCTTGTTCAAGAGGGAAATCTAGCACACGCTACATTTCCTTGACGAAGGAATGATGTTGTTCAAGATGAGCTTATGCTTGTGCAAGAGGGAAGACTAACATGTGCAAGCTTTCCTCCATGCTAAAATGATGTTGTTCGAGATGTGCTTCTGTGCGTGCAAGAGGGAAAGCTAGCACGCACTAGCTTTCCCCCATGTTGCTATGATGTTGTTCGAGATGCGCTTCTACTTGTGCAATATGGAAAGCTAGCATGCACTAGCTTTCCCCCATGGTGGAATGCTATTATTTGAGATGTGATTGCGCTAGGGGGAAAACTAGAACATGTTAGCTTTCCCCCACATTGAATGATGTTGTTTGAGATGAGCTTGTTCTTGTGCAAGAGGGAAAACTAGCATGTGCAAGCTTACCCCCATGGTGGGATGATTTTCGAGATGCGCTATTGCTTGTGCAAGAGAGAAAGCTAGCACATGCTACCTTTCCCCCATGGTGGAATCATGTTGTTCGAGATGTGCCTGTGATTTTGCAAGAGGGAAATCCAACATAAACTAGCTTTCCCCATGGTGGAATGATGTTGTTTCAAGATGCACTTGTGCTTGTTGAAGAGGGAAAGCTAGCACACGCTAGATTTCCTTGAAGGTGGAATGATGTTGTTCAAGATGAGATTATGCTTGTGCAAGAGGCAAAACTAGCATGTGCAAGCTTTCCTCCATGCTAAATTGATGTTGTTCGAGATGCGCTTGTTCTTGTGCAAGAGGGAAAGCTAGCACATGTTAGCTTTCCCCCATGGTGGAATGATGTTGATCAAGATGCACTTGTGCTTCTGTAAGATGGAAAGCTAGCATGCGCTAGCTTTCCCCCATGTTGGAATGATGTTATTCGAGATGTGATTGCAGGCATGCTAGCTTTCCTCCACATTGAATGATGTTGTTTGAGATGAGCTTGTTCTTGTGCAAGAGGGGAAACTAGCACGTGCTAGCTTACCCCCATGGTGGGATGATTTTCAAGATGCGCTAGTGCTTGTGCAAGAGGAAAAGCTAGCATTTTCGAATTGTGCTTGTGATTTTGCAAGAGGGAAATCCAAATCTAAACTAGCTTTCCGCCACGGTGGAATGATGTTGTTTCAAGATGCACTTGTGCTTGTTCAAGAGGGAAGGCTAGCACACATTAGATTTCCTTGACGGTGGAATGATGTTGTTCAAGATGAGCTTATGCTTGTGCAAGAGGGAAGACTAGCATGTGCAAGCTTTCCTCCATGCTAAAATAATTGTTCGACATGCGCTTGTGCTTGTGCAAGAGGGAAAGCTAGCA
>ML830295.1:70015-87645 GCA_009831015.1 Picea engelmannii | reverse complement strand
AATACCACGTTTATTGCTAACTCGAACCCCATGTACCACATTTTGACTCCTCAAGTACTTGGGGGGGAATTTTCAAAATGGATTCTCATTCTTCAGGAATTCGATCTCGAGAAATTAAATCATTGGTTTTTTCTGAGTTGATTTGCGATCTTCCCCATATCGACGAGGACACTGATTTAAGTGATTCCCTTCCAGATGAGTTATTGTTCCTTATCAGTACGACTTATCCCTGGTATGGATACATTCTCTTATGTCTCTAGACCCAACACTTCCTCCTAGATATTTCGCGTGACAATCGACGTTGCATTCGACATCATTCAAAATATTACCTTATTTGTGGTGACACTTTATATCATTGCGGTATTGATATTGTTCTACGACGTTGTTTGACCCATGAAGAGGATGAGCATGTCTTAAATGACTGTCACTTAGGAGCTTGTGGAGGTCATATCTTTAGGATGGATACAACCCAGAATATATTACCTGTAGGTTATTTTTGGCCATCCATTTTTAAATATTGTATCGAGGCCCACCCTGCTCCATTACATCCCATCGTCGCCATCGGCCCCTTTTTGAAATGGGGCTTCGATTTCATGCAATGTAAGCCTACCTCAATCGCAAGACATGGTTATATTATTGTCCTAGTTGATTATTTTACTAAATGGGTTGAGTCTATGCCTACATTCTTAAACAATGGCCAAACTACTTCTCTTTTCATATTTAATCACATCATCTCTAGATTCGGAGTCCCATGATCTCTCATAATTGATCACAGATCTCATTTCCAAAATCAGATGATGAGTGATTTGTGTACCAAATTGGGTTTTCAACATGAAAATCCATCCCCATATTATCCTCAAGTCAATGGACTAGTTGAATCCATCAACAAAGTATTGAAAACCATGCTTCAATGCATGGTGGGGGTGAACAAAACCAATTGGAATTTACAACTCTTATTGACACTCTGGGCCTATCGAAATTCCATCAAAAACACCACTGGTTTCACACCTTTCCAGTTGGTATATGGGTTATAAGTTATGTTTCCAATTGAATTTCAAATTCCATCTTTGAGACTAGCCGTAGAGATCCTGCCCAACACCTCTTCCGAAGAGGAACATTTTCTATATCTAATGAAGTTGGATGAGACCCATTGTGATGCTTCTCTCATTAATGAGACATATAAAAAATGTATCAAAACTCAATATGATAAGTTTGTTTGACCTCGCATTTTTGCAGAAGGAGATCTAGTCATGGTCTACGACCAAGACCATGATAAACTTGGAGAACGAAAATTAGAACCTATGTGGCATGGACCTCACATCGTAAAATGTGTGCTACATAGAGGTGTTGGAATCCATCTCAATGAGCCTCGTAATGGGCTCTATCTGAGGAAATAATATGCTTAGAAAATCTTGCATGTGTTCTTTGTACATTATTGTACCATATCATTTGGGTTGGTGTGTCTTTGATTTTACAAGTAAGGATTTTGTTTCATCTTTAGCTACTTATACCCTTCTTTCTGTAGCTTGGACCATTTACCATTCTGGCAAGTTGCTAAATTCAGAAGGGATCTATCTTGGACCTGCAACCAATAATTTTGTAGAATATCATGTTGTAATTGGACTTTTGACTAAGGCCTCTTCTCTTAACATATCTTAGATAATCATTAGTCTTGATTCCCAACTCATGGTTTGTCAACTTAATCACTTTTGTGTTGTTCGCAATCCAGTATTGCTACATCTCTATTTGAGGGTTCACTGTCTCAAGATTTATTTGTATTACATATAATACCGACACATATCGAGATAAATTAATGTCATTACAAATTCATTAGAAAATTATATGTTGGATTGGCATCTCACACATAGATGAATATTCAAAATCACAAAGCATAAATTAAAAACATCACATCATTTGAAAAATAAGTAGCCAAGAAAAAACTCATATATATATATGTGTGTGTGTGTGTGTGTGTGTGTGCCATAACATAGTAAAAAAAGTACATAGAGGGGAAAAAACATAGGATACTATGGCCGTACATTTTCACATAAGACTACACTAAAGACAAGAGACTCTACTCATCTTCCTATAGTACATTGTGCTCATGGTAACACATCACTTCTCTAGCTACTTTCCACAACATATGGCTGAGACTCTCTAGCACACCCATTGTGTGCCTCTGCAGGTGATAATGAACATCTCGTAATCTCATGGAGGGGACACCCATGGTAAGCCCCCTGAGATTCCTCTCTACCTCACGAAGCCCTCTGACTCCGCCACCTTCCTCTGTCGCTACCTGAACACCAATGCATTGTCCAAATGGTGAGATCCCGGTTGGACGTGTCATCCCTTAGTCTGCATGATGAAAAACAAATATTCTTAGATCCCTCATTGTTCCACAAAAAAAAACCATATATCATAAAAAAAAAATACTTTTACAAGGTCACATTTTTTAATTTACCTGATGCATCCCACTGTGCCCCTTCAGGGACCACTAAATCTGCATTTCCTATGAAATCCATCTTGTCATAATGGTAGTCTTCCATCATCATAATTGGTCTCCTCCACCATGTGAAGAAACCAGTCGTAAAAGAAAATGATGAAGGATTGTTCCCTAACCGAGGTGAAAGGATATTCCGCCATTCCATTCTTGGATCAGATACAGGATGCTCTATCCAAGCGACCTGGGGCTGCATCAAGGGTACTCATTCCAGAAAGAACGATACGAATAATTATCCATATCTGAATTGTTTTTTCATTCCTGTTTTGCATCTCAAAATATGATCCTTAACATTCGCAAAGAACCCTGCACACTAGTTATATATATTTGGTTCAAGGCATTCGACCGCATACCCTATTTAATATTTGGAAGCTAGATGATTTGGGAAAAGGATTTCAGATGATCCAAGGAAAGACTAGTCAAAGTCGATCCCCAGTGGAGTCACCAATTTCTATTACAAAATGTTTCCCCTGTGGACATGTGAAACTTCTCTTGGATTATCGGACCCCTATACCAAGACAAAAACACTACAAGTGGATACTAACATCCCTTTATAATCATTTTAACCAATCGAAAAGAGAGAGAGAGAGAAAGGGAATGATGTACCTTTTTACGAAGTTTGTCCTCGCTGCTTCCAATCCGTGAGCTTGATCTTCAAACCCCCTAACGCAACTTGATACCTACAATAGGAAGCAAAGAGAAACAACTATCTCCTACTCTAGTTGATTAGGTAAAAGAAATTCATCTATGAATATTAAAGCAACAATAGACAAGCATATGCAAGAATACACAAGCTTATTCAATGAGAACCCAAAAGACAATACTTACAGACCATGATTGATGCTACAACAACCTCTCCAAGATCTCCTTATCTAACCCTTGCATGAATGAACCAAGATCAAAATGATGATACTTTATTGATCTTCCCCCCTTTTCACCATGGAAATGCCTTCAATTTATAGGCTTTTAGAGGCTCAACCGCTTTGAGTATTTTTGGAATTTGTTGAGGATATGGATCTATAGGTTATGATTCTTTCCTTAGATAGAGACATGGAGTAATATTTGAACCAAACAAGCCCCAACCTTCACACACATTTGCAAAGAGAAATTGAAAAAGAAGAAGCAAGAGAGAAAAAGTGGAAGAATTCTCATTAACCGTAATGAATAATGAATAATTTACACATGATATACTCTATATAACTCAACCAATGCACACTAGAGGTGAAGCCAATGCGCCATAGTGGTTTTCTAGAGTGATATGTACACACACCAACAGTTACGGGAGTAAACGACCACCTATTTTAGTCTCTCGGGCAATTATGAGAGTGAATTGCCACCTAGTTTAGTCTCTCGGGCAGTTACGACAGTGAACTGCCACCTAGATGAATTAACTAGTCTACCAATCTTCAGTTAACTGAATGAAACAGAGTGAAGTGAGGAGGAGATCAGGGAATCATGGGTAATGTGCTAGTCTGGTGATGATCCAAAGGACAATGTGCATTAGTTGGTGATGATCCCAATGTTTCATGGTGAAAAAACCAATGCATCATCTAGACTCCACTCAACTAGTCAAACTAAAGTGAAAACTGAAGAGAATATTATCCTAGAGGAATATTCTCCCTAAACTTTAGGACACTGGATAAATACTAATAAAAATAGGAAAAATAAATCCTATGTGTGTGTGAAGTAACTCCAACACCTCCCCTGAACATCACTATAATGAAAATAAGAAATGGGTACTGGTAACGAGGCCATGTTAGTTACCCAAATATAGAAAATATATTGAAATAAAGTGAGGAAAGAGGGAACAAATCATGGGAAAAAACCCCCCTCAAGGTACAATGTATGTAAAAATAAGAACTGACAGTTTCTAGGCAACTGTGTCCTTCACTCCAAGACGACTTCGCAGAGAATGGAACTTTTGCTCAGTGAAGTTCTTGGTGAAGATGGCTATCATCTATTCTATTCAAGGACTAAACGATAGGTCGTTGATCCCCTTGTGTACTAAGTCCTAGATGTAGTGCATGTGGATCTTGATGTGCTTCGTCTACTGCCTCTGAAATAGATCTCTACAGAACTTTAGAGTGTTATGGTTGTCACACCATATGATGATCGACCAATGAAACTGAATGCCCAACTCAGTGAGAAAATGTTGTAACCACATAGCCTGAATGGTTATGTTGACTACCCCTCTGTACTCTTCCTCGAATGAATATAGAGAAATAGAATCCTACTTCTTTCTCTACCAACAGATAGGCCCGGAACCAATACCGAGTGAGTAACCAGATGTGAACTTGCGATCAATGTTATCGCCATCCCAGTCAGAATCAATGAACCCGATGAGATCCAATGTAGAGTCTGCTGCATAATTAATCCCAAAGGTCATGGTTCCCTGTACATATCAAAGGATATACTTTGTAGCCTTCCAATGTAGCTCATGCGACTCCTGCAAAAACCTGGAATTTGTGCCAACTGCATAGGAGAGGGCTGGTATGGAGTGTGTGAGATACAAAAAACTCCCCACTAGTTGTCTGTATAGTGTGTTGTCAATCAATGGAGTGTCCCCGCCATAGTCAATTTTGACTCTTGATAGGATAGGAATTAGAGCAGACTTGCAGCATGTCATGTGAAATATCTCAAGGAGATATCGTGCATACTTGGCGTGAGACAATTTGATTCCTGATGCATCTTGACTGATCTCAAGTCCAAGGAAGAAGTGTAGCGGATGCATGTCCATCATCAAGAACCTATCATGTATAATCCTATTGACTACAGCAATTGCTGAAGTCGAGCAACCGGTGATCAACAAATCATTAACGTACAAAACTAGGAGTAGAAGTGAATCAATCGTCCTGAGCATGTAAACATTCGGGTATGATTTACAATGTACAAAGTTCAGTAGGAGTTCATCTTGGCATACCATGCCCTCGGAGCCTGCTTGAGGCCATAAAGAGATTTCTTCAGTCGACACACCAAAGATGAATCCTGCATAAAACTGTGGGGATGCTCCATATAGATCTCTTCAGAGATATCACCATAAAGAAATTCATTCTTCACGTCCATTTGATGGACATCCCATCCCTTGGTTGCCACAATGTCAAGTGCCAAACGTATGGAGTCCATCTTCGCTACTGGAGCGAAGGTCTCATCATAGTCAATGCCATGCACCTGCTGAAAGCCTTTGACAACAAGCATGGATTTGTATTTGCTAATGTTTCCATATTATATTCTCTTGGTCCTGTAGAACCAACTACACTTGACAAATTTCCTTCCAGAAGGAAAGGGAACCAGATACTAAGTTTGGTTCTCGAGGAGGGATATGTACTCCTCCTGCATGGAAGATTCCCAAAAGGGATTTCTAGCATCCTTGCCATAAGACTATGGATATGAATACTGAACCAAGAAAATATGTCTAGAGGGCAATGGTTCAGTGGCAGTGAGTGAAATAGAAGGCTCCTCGAAATCAGATCGAGTCCTCCTAGTATTAGTTGGATCACCAACAAGATCCCCTGCATCCTGAAGAGTACTATGGCACCACTAGGGCCTATGCTTTGTCTCTGCATATGCATATGGATGCACTGAATATGCATATGAATATACTGAATCTGTATCTGGATCATCTGAATCCTCTAAATCGAAACTCTCATCTGAAGAAGAGTCGGCATGTGCATGTTCATCATCTCTTACAGGTGGAAGAACAAAGGTGTCTACATGCGGCTTTTGAGGTACATCATGACAAAGATTATGGATCTAATGATTGACATACTCTCCCCCGTTATTAGTTCAGAGGACTTTGATTTTCTTTCCTGACTGTGTCGCAACCAGGGCTTTGAAATCTTTGAGGTGTTGAAAGACCTCTGATTTTTTCCTGAGAAATTAAATCCATGTGAAACGTGAGAAATCATCAACAAAAATAAGAAAAAACCTCTCTTTTTTAATTTATGGATGCAGAAAAGGGCCCATGAGATCACTATGGATCAGATCTAAAGGAGAAGAATCTCTATGAGTTTTTCCTTTGTCGAATTTCTCTTAAGGGTGTTTTCCAAGAACACATCCCTCACAAATCACTTTGGAGAAATGGATGTCTGGTAGACCATCAACCAATATTTTCTTGCTAAGATGTTGCATATATCTGAAATTTAAATGCCCGAACCTTTCATGCCATATCCTACTTCTCTCATCAGCATGGGTAAGAAGTAAAGCAAAATCTGGTTCAATAAATTCAAAAAATGTATATAATCTAGATTGATAATTTACCTCACTAGTAGAAACCCTGAATTGGTTTGCATGTCATATATGTCCACTGCGTCAGGTGTGAATATGAATTTCTTTCTGGTGCCATAATTTTTCATCTGATACATGGAGAGAATATTGACGAAAAATTTGGGAACGTGCAACACATTCTCAAAGCTTTCGTTGGTAAGTTCAATACTTCCTTTGCTGATGACCTCGACTAGAGAGTTGTACCTAATCAGAATAGGAGGACCGTTGCATGCATCCAATGAAGAATATACTTCTTTTGTGGAAACCATGTGATGTGATGCTCCTGAATCTACGATCCAAGCATCAAGAGAGGAGTTGATGGGAATCAAGGCATGGCTAGAATTTCCTTTCTTGGGATTCTAATCTTCTGGCTTCTTCTTCTTGGCACCCTCCAGGATGTGATCTCCAAGGTTATTTTGATGAATTATTTGATTCATTAGATCTATTTTTTTCTGGATGCATGTAGATTCTGGATGGAATCCTTTATGGAAGTATGTGCATTTCTCCCCTTTTCTCCCCTTTCCGCCTTTGGATCTGTAGGCATCAGTGAAGGTTTTTGAGTACCCTTCCTTCTTCATATTTGCATGATATTTCCTTTTTTATTTACATTTAGATTTATGATATTGATGGATTCCATCTTGCAGAGTAAGTGCATGCACCTTTGGGACCTTGATTTTTCCCATGTTGATGAGCTTGGTTTTCTCTTGTGTCATGGATTCAATAAATGCCTCAAGAGAAGGCATCTTCCAGGTGGCTCCAAAGGCGAATTTGACTGAATGGAATGTGGATACAAAAATAGAGAATTCAGGACCAAGTTTGGAGAGAATGGTGAGAACCATTTGTTTCTCCTCCATAGATTTATCAACCCTGCAAGCTTTGAGTTGCGACAGTAAATCGTTGTATTTTGTAAAGAAATCTTGGATATTGTCAAAGATTTTTGGATCCAATGTGAGAAATTCCACCTCCAGCGTGTATCCCCTCATCTCATCATATTTTCCAAATATCCCTTCCATGGTTGTCTAGGCTTCATTGGGGGTTTTACAGGAAGATATGTGAAAAAGGAGATCAGGAGAAATGAGACTGCAAATTGTTCTAAATGCTTCATCCATTCGATTTAGATACTTGGATTTTTCTATGGCTGATGTCAGTTATATCTATGTATTCATGGTTAACCTGTACAATCCTCTTCTTCGAAGATGCATGACCATATTCTCCTTCCATGTAAATAAGTTGTAAGGTGTAAGAATGAATTCTTTTGGGAATTCTATTTTTCCGTTGTCTTCAATCTTTGGTACCTACAAAAATAATTTGGTGTAGATTTTCTTAGCAGTATGTCGGCTTTGATACCATGTAAATGTGTTGAAACTGCACATAATAGATCTATCTAGAAAATACCACACACATTTGCAGAGAGAAATTGAGAAAGAAGAAGCAAGAGAGAAAAAGTGGAAGAATTCTCATTAACTGTAATGAATAATGAATAATTTACACATGATATACTCTGTATAACTCAACCAATGCGCACTAGAGGCAAATACAATGCACCATAGTGGTGGTATAGAGTGATCTGGACACACACCAATAGTTACGGGAGTGAAGTTCCACCTAGTCTAGTCTCTCGGGCAGTTACGGGAGTGAACTGCCACCTAGCCGAGTTAACTAGTCTACTAGTCTTCAGTTAACTGACTGAAACAAAGTGAAGTGAGGAGGAGATCAGGGAATCATGGGTAATGTGCTATTTTGGTGATGATCCCAAGGACAATGCACATTAGCTGGTGATGATCCCAATGTTGCATGGTGACAAAACCAATGCAACATCTAGACTCCACTCAACTAGTCAAACTAAAGTGAAAACTGAAGAGTATATTCTCCTAGAGGAATATTCTCCCTAAACTTTAGGATACTGGATAAAGACTAATAAAAATAGGAAAAACCTTAGGAAAAATAAATCATAGGTGTGTGTGAAGTAAATCCAACAGTCCCTTAAAAGAAGGTGGGATTCACCTTGATTCCCTCAACCAATAATTCTGCCCCTGTAAAGTTGAATACATGGCACCATGGTGCCCCCTTAACATGGTGTAGGGAGCATCGATGTTCCCTAAGTATAGGTAGGGTCGCTCTAGTCTTCTTAAATGTCCAAATAATGGCCAAAATCCCAAGTAAAAAGGTAAGTTTTCACTACCAAATGATGGGGCTTTTACTTCCAACATGATTTAAGGGTTGTGACAAGTGTTTCTATGGTGTCGATTGAGTTGTGACACTTACTAAAAGTGTATGAAGCATTTTATGACACTTGTGACAGTTTGGGTGTGACACTTATGACACTTGTGACACTTAGGATGTGATGTTTGCACCACATGCAACACATTATGACACTTGCGTGGAAATTTGACATGTAACATACACCCATCCAAATACTACTCTAGCCCAAGTGTGCTTAACTGTGGAGTCATAATGGGATCCATTGCATTAACTTTGTATTCATCATTACATTATGGTTGTAATTAAAAAAATGGAGATGGCATTAAATTACACTCCCCATCAAATGGGTGAATATCATGGTTTATCAAAACCATGGGCTTGAAAACGTTGATTCAGTTGAAAAGGTGGATGGACACCAAGATCCACCTGAATCATTGGTTGGAAAGGCCTAATTCATACGTTCACATCAAAATAATCCATATTGGTTAAGGGTGAAATATTAAAGTCTAAAATTTAATTGTTTGAAAGCATTACTTTGAAAACCCAAGATATCTTGATTAGACCTTGTAAAACATATATCATCCGCACATTCTAAATAAAGATAGTGTTCCCATCATATTTTCATGTAAATAAAATCAGAATTTTTGGAAAAGAGACTAAGGAAATTAATACAATCATTTTATGGGAATGAAAATATCTTTGTTGGGGCTATGGATACTCACTAGCAGTGAAGAAAGGTTTGTGGTTTTAGAGAGACTTTGTTGGGGCTATGGATGCCCACGAGAAATGGAGCAAACCATGAGACTGATGAGTTATTTTGGAGATATTGTTATCAGTCCTTGAAGATGCTAGTATTAGGACGTGATATACATTTTGATAAGTTGTGATAAAGGAAAAAATCACTCTTTTGGATTTATAGCTAACTTAACCAATTTACTACATTTAGGGAGTAAAGAAAGCCCAATTGTTTTATCAAGGAAGAAAAAGGTGTGGTGACCCATTTTGTCAAAGTCTAAAGTCTATTTGGAAAATCTTGAAATGAATTATTCATATATTATCACTTATTTCTAAAGTAGTATTTCATAGATTCAGTGGTTCATCATGTTTTCATTAGTTGAGTCCTCAACAAACCCCGAGATTTCCTTAACATTTGGGGTAACCCCCTCATTTTTCACTTTGACTCTTCAACCATCTTGCCTAAGATTCTTGGATTATCTCAAACACTTTAGCTTGATCCTGAGAGTTTTAGTGACTGTACCTTTTTGAAATATTTATTTTGTTTCATTTTTTCAATTTTTATGCATTAGTTTTGAAGCATTCTCCCTAGATTGATAAGTTTCAAAGGTTTCCACACTTTGGAAAAACAATTGGATTTTTTTTTTAATCAAAGAATTCAATTTGCATCTCTTTTAAGGTTAACTTCATCTTGAGCAAAAGGGAAATTGACACTACCTCGCCTACTCAAAAATTTAATCCTACAAGTTATGCAGTGTTTTCCCTGAATCTATTGCAATAAAAAGTTTAAAATTTTACTACATCAATTTTCCAAAAATTATCACAAGCTCTCTTCATGTGGACATCTATGCACAATTTCATCGAAACAAAGTTATGAAACTTGTGGAAAGAAATTTTAACAACTTGCCAAAAATCAATATCTGGAATTTCTTAGTGAATTTCACCTGAGAAGAAGAGTATCATCGCAAACATTAGAGTAACAACACAAACATTGGTGTAAACTCCGTTGGTGTAAACTCATTGTAAACATTTTAAACAAATAATTGCAGCATATTTCACAAAAAACCATTAGACATAATTCTAAGTTCTTTCACCACAAATGAACTCACTGCTAAAGCTATGTGGCATATGCTTTATGACATTTCATATCGAATTCCATTAAAAATATTTGAGGATGCGCCCATGTAAGGAAACTCGATAGCACCTCCAAAACATCATATCACAATCTTTTAAACCTTGATGCGTGACTAATATTTAGGATAGTGATATTGTCATTTCTTGAGAGTTTAATGAAATATAAGTTTCAAATTATCACTGAATATTTTCTATAAATTCACCACAATCATTATCCCATATATTGTCTAAAAGGCTTGGCCAACTCTTGGAGGTTTTATAGTGGAAAATAGTACTATGCAAAAAAGTTCACAAAATCATTGAGATATTTCATTCCAAAAAGTTCAAATCTCCATCACAAAGTTTTCATGATGATTGTTAGTGTTAAATCATGGAGTTATTACTATATCTCTTGTGTCTAAACACTAGAATTAAATTCAAACATTTTCAAAAACTCTTAGAGTATAAGGAATAAGCACAATTGAATGTTTACAAATTGACTAGAATTTTACATCACCTGTTTGTGGACGATATCCTCATACTGTCAAAGTCTTTCCTGTCATAATGGAAAGTGATTACTAGTCTAATTAGTCTCTTTTGCAAAGTCTCGGGGCTATCGGTGAATCAATAGAAATCTACAATCCATTTTGAAGGTCTATCGGATCTTGAGCTGAATTCTTTTAAAACTATTATGCCCTACACTTTCAGCAAACTCTCCATATGATTTCGTTATCTCAGTTACTTCTTGAAGACAGGGGCACAACGTGCAACAAATTGGGATTGGCTAGTTAGTAGGGCCTCTAATAAGATAAATTTATGGGACAATAGATGGCTATCGTTGGGGGGAGATACATCTTGGTAAAGTCGGTGCTGGAAGGACAAAATGTATATTGGATGTCCATGGAAGCTCTGCCTCGTATTACTTTAAATAGAATTAGAAAATTGGTGTTTCAGTTTTTGTGGACAGGTCACTTGGAAGCACAGCAATATCATCTTTGTAGATGGGATATCCTCTCCAGAACAAAAAATCTTGGGGGTCGGGGGTTCCGTAACCTCCCTCTCTTTAATCTAGCACTGAACGCATCAACACTTTGGAGGTATTAACCCAACCCAGTATCTGGAAGAAGGTAATTAAAGAAAAATATTTACATAATACCATAGTCATCAATTGGATTAGATAGTATTCACACCAATGCAATTCATCTTTGAGAATATGGACAAGTCTAAGGCGTGCACTACCAGTCATTAATCATTGGCTTAGCTGGCGTCCTGGAGCAAGACATCAAATTACTGTGGGCCGTGATAGGATTTTGGGCATGGGGGACAATGTGTTCCTCTCCAAGGAGCTTATAACCTCATTAATGGAAAGGAGTGTATCCACTCTGGCTCAAGCATCAGTAGAAAGGAATCATGTTACCTTTGCAGAGGTTTGGAGGCATAGTGAGGAACTGGGATTATTGGGCACACAATCCATTACTTGGAACAATTATACGACAGAACTTAGTCAAGCAGGGATTACTCTCCAGGAAGGCAAAGAAGACAAACTTCTATGGAACGGAGGTGACTCATCTGAAAAGATCTCTGTCAGAAATTGTTACAACGCAATTCTTTCTACACAGTCATCACCGATCCTAAACGGGTGGAATCTTAACCTTTGTAAGTGGCAATTCAACTAAAAATTATCCTTTTTTTCTGGCTGGCAGCGGATTACAACATACTAACGTGGGAAATCTTACAAAAAAAAAGGGGTGGGTGGGACCGGGCTATTGCTACATTTGTAGAGAAGTCGTTGAAGATAGTGCACACCTATTTTTCCACTGTCAATTTACACAGGCGACCTGGACTTCTTGTTTAACAACTCTAAATATGAAATTTGCCTGGTTTGGACAGAATATAAATGAATGTATGGAAAATTGGCTTCTGAACAAAGCAGCTCCAAAGAAACTCCTTGTTTTGTTGTGTTGGTTCTTGTGGAAGGAGAGGAACCAATCTCTATTCGAAGGGAAAGTACCCTCTACCAGTTTCGTTGTCTACAGGACGTTAAATATGCTCACCTGCAATCAAACAGAGTGTAAACCGAAAAATTTAAGATTGAGCTCGATTTTCCGACTAAATAGGTTCACATTGACTTTATTCGATGGGGCATCCATAGACAGGGGAGAAAACAGTGGGGAAGGGGATCTTTGAAAAGATTGAATGCTCAGGAGGTTAGGTGGATATTCAACTGCGGAGGAGGTTCCAATACGAAGGCTGAATTAGTTGGAGCGTGGGAAATCTTCATTATGAAAAAGCTCTTGGATATTCATCATATTTATATGTTGGGGATTTCAAGGTGGTCATCAATTGGCTAGAATGAAAAGACAAACTACATGCTACCAAAATTGAAGGATGGAAGAGAAGAGTTCATGACCTGGCGAAAAAATTCCAAGGCACCTACTTTCAACACATATTCAAGGAATCAAATGAAGAGATTGATAAATTATCTAAATGAGCTCTCGAGGCGCTTAAAGGAAGATTGATATATTTCAACTGGGACGGTGAAAGTGAAGGGCCTTTGCAATTTAAAAAGAAAATCTATTCCATTATTGGAATTGATGTTTAGTTTTAGTGCTGGAATGAGATATTATAGCCTTTGTTTTGGGTACAATGATACTTTTTCCTCTTATTAGTTCTTGGAAGGGTCATCATTATGAGGTTATCTCTTTTACATGTATTAGGAAGTTGAGATAGGGCCTTTGAAGAGTATTGACTGGTCTATAGATCCGATGTTCTTGTAACCATGATTAGTAGATGTAAAAAAATTATACTAATATAATTTAAGCTATTTTTCTTTTGAAAAAAAATTAAGCACAAATGAATGACGAACAAATTTTGATCTTTATATTAAGACAACATTGAATTTCAGTTCACTAAGATTTGAATTTAGATAGAAGATACTCTCTAATGTGCTTTATAAGTTCACCATAAATACCAAATAATAGGTAAAAAGCCTCAAAACCATAAGATTTGAATTTGGATAGAAGATACTCTAATGTGCTTTATAAGTTCACCATAAATACCAAATAATAGGTAAGAGCCTCAAAACCATAAGAAATCCTTTCAAGTTGAGAAACTATTTTTTAATACTTTTAAAAGAAAGAAATAGAATTGCATGGAAGAAAATAACATTTTTGTTTCCAAGTCGGTTGATAATGGTTTGATTGCAAATCGAATGTTCATTCAACTCCCTCTCTCGTAATTCATGTAGTTTAAAGATATGTTTCTCATTTTTAGATTTTATCAACCATGAAAAATGGAAAGAGCAATTTTTTTTAACATGAGATGCAAATTCACATCATTTTTCCTTTGTCTTGGAATAATGCAGAAATTATGCCTCTAAAGAGAAACTCAAAATTAAAGAAGAAGAGTCAAGTTAAGAAGGTTATAGAGACAACAGAGTGTGAGATGGAGAAAACCTCAAAGCCATTTATATCTATTATTGAATTGACGAAACCTAATATTGAACCTCTTAAAACCATCTTCGTAGGCATTGGATCTCATACTTTCCTTAGATGGGGAGAAATTTATAAGAGATTTAAGAATATTACCCAAATGTGATTCCTCCAGGTGACCCATCTAACAAAAATGTAGATGCCAATATTTTCATAAATATAAGAAGGTCTCAACTCCATAATACAATAACTAGAACCCTTGTGGTTCCTTATTCTGAGGTGATTCAATGAATTATAAAACACAAAAACACTAATAGTAGGTTAATCATTAATGATTAACCTTTAAATCTCATAAAGTATTATAGATTGTAGGAGATGAAGTCCATATGATCATAGAATGGGTGAAGCAATTTCAAAAAAATCATGATGTTAAGAAAATATTGGCAAGCTAGTGGATTGAAGGAAAGAGATTTTTCATAATGGTGTCTATGCATTTACCAATCTAAGAGATCCCTGCATTTATTCCATGGACATGATGTGCATATTGTATGGTGAGTTGAACTACATTCACTTTAAATATTCATGGAATCCAGTGGTTCACACTATGGTGTCAATAGGTTCTATATTTAATTGGGATTTGTTTTTTTCCATTTGACTATTCAAAAAGCGTTGGATGATGCTAAGAATTCTAATTATGATATTTTTCCTACGTTTTACATGGTCTCATACTTATTATACATTATATATTCCAATAATCCCTTCCCGGGAATGATTTGATTTCAAAAAATTCTAGGGAGTTGAGTTCATGTTGTTAAATTTTAAATTCTAGACTAGATTACAACTGCAATAGGCTAACTAGGATCTCAAGAAGATTAACCATACACAGATTACACAATGGGTTTTCTCATTTGACCATAGATAATGCTCTTCATTACCACCCAACCATAGGCATCCTTAAGTTCCACCCCCGAGCAGAGAAGGAGACCTGCTACATAATGATATCCAAGAGAAATTCACCCAAATACAGAGATACATGTTGTTACAGATGTGCCCAATTTGTTGTCTCAGAAATGCCTCAAATCAGGCCGAATTTTGCTGCCTCAGACTAGTACTCCTGCAGCTTCCTCAGATGTTTTAGGAGGCCGAGTTGTTGTGTTCAAAATGAGGATGGGGTACACTTATATATATAGATAGGTCCAATATAATGAGTGGAAGTGTCCTTTCACATAGGGCCGACTTGTACAAATTGCATACAAGATAATTTATAACATAATATAAATTAGTCTTTAATCGATAGGACCGACTTGTACCATTATTTCTCAACAAGAGTTATTGGGGTTTTCTCTACTCAAGATATCATTCTTAGGAGGTATCTTGGAGGTGAATACCTCCCACAACTACTAAAAACATCAACGCATGTGTCTTGTCAAAATTTGTATTTCCTTGTCATGTGCCAAATAGGTTAATCTTAAAATAAATATCCTATCATACTATTCTACATGGCTTCAATGCTTCATTGACAAAACATAGGAGAATATTTTTCATCCCATACAATATGTACATTGGACATTATGGCTTAACTAGTTCCAAATATGAAATACCAAAATCCAATGCTATGCTAAAATATAAGTTTCCTTGAGGAAATTTTGAAATGCGTGATACTAAAGGTTTATTCTTGAAGAATAGTCAATTGTTGAAAATAGCTTATCCATATTATCATGAGAGATGGGAACATGAATACATTTATGAGAATGGTGTTTCATGGGAGCAAGTGCAAGAAACAATCAAACCAAAAGGACAAACCTTATCCTTTTAAAAGGATAAGGAACTAGAAGAAAATAGAAAGAATGATTAAGATGAAAAAAAAAAAGGAGGAAGAAGACAAAGAAAACCCAGAGAAAAATAAAAAAAAAAAGAAGAAAAAACCAAAGCTACAATGGAAGCTAAGAGAAAAGAGGAAGGTAACAAAAGTTGAGAGAAGAAGCTAAATAAAATAAGATATGGAATGATAAATCGGAGCAAGAGAATAGAGATATACATAAAATTCAAGAATAGTTTGACACTCAACAGAATGAAGAGCCAAACTTTGATGATTGGATTGATCAAACCATGGAATGCTTGGTCATTCCAAAGAAAAAAAATAGGCATTGGTGATAAAGATAAAGGTAAAAGAGTCATGATTGAGGAAGTGGTGACTTTGGTCAAGTTATAGGAATTATTATCATGGAAAATACACCTATAATTGATCTCGTGTATGATCTGGATAATTTGGAATTGATATCTTATAATAAAAGAAAAAAAACAATTTTTAAAAAAACACAAAGAAAGAGAAAATTAGATCTAGATATTTGTATAATTTGTACAACTTAATTTGAGGTCATAGATGAAAAAAAACCAAATTAATTTGAGGTCATAGATGAAAAAAAACCAAATTATTTGAATTGATATCATGGGGGTTACTAATAAATCATATTCCTTTATATAATGCTCCGAACTAAAGAAATGGATATCCAGAAAGATATGAAAAAAATAGTCTTTCCTGAAAATCAAGTCAAATATTATAAGTCAACTCTATTATTAGTGACAATGTCTTTTTAATATGCATTTGAAGAGAATGCAACAAATGCAAAGATCATAGGATATTTTTAAAAGAAAACTTTCCAACTACAAAAGTTTATTTTAAAGCTAACAATCTTATACAAAGAGAATCTAGCTTGGAAAATTGTGCAAGAAAAAACATAGTGTCTATTTGGTTTTGTAAGGGAAATTAAAAAGGATATTAGGGAGGAATCTCCTAATATTAAATTCTTGACTCGAGAAGAAATATATGATATTGAAAAAAACTTGTTTATTAGCAAGAAGTTCAGAAGGATCGAAGACATGTGGAAGATGAATGGGTTGAGTGCTTGAAAATTTAATATTGTGTTGAATATATTATAAAAAAATGCTAGCTTCCAACTTTTGGACCACCAAAATATTTCCTCCCATATCCTCAAGTACTAGAATCTTATGATAAATTGCTTCAACGAAACAAGGTTGGTATTCAAAATATAGCATATGTAGATTAAATTCACATGGAAAAGATTTTGACAAAAGATGTTGAGAACATAGTTCTTATAATTTTTTCTTTCCAAAATAGATAAATATGTAAAATAGTTTTCTAATAGATTATCTATTTTGCAGACCCCACTCGATCAACATACTTTTACCTGTTAAAATATCTAGGATTTACACTTAAGCCTAATTGTTATGGAAAGTAATATTGGCATTAGTTATTGTCTAAAATTGAAAAATGTATCTCTTATTGGTGCAATAGGGGGATCTCTAAGGATGGTAGATTGGTTCTGATAAAGTTAGTTCTAGCAGTTATTCCAATACCCTGACAC
>ML830295.1:0-19199 GCA_009831015.1 Picea engelmannii | reverse complement strand
ATCCACTGTCCAGCAACCAGAGATCTTTAGGTTGTTGTTCAGTTTTGTGGCATGAGAGAAACATACCTCCTGAGTTTTCTCCCTTGTGATTTGACAAATGTGCTCTGCCTGAGAGCTGATCTGCCTGCTTCTTCCTGCATTCAAATTCATAGTGCCCATACTTTTTGCAGTAATAACATTGTATGCTAGTTTTTTCATTAGACCTTCTCCCTATGCCTCTTTGAGGCTGGAAATTCTGTTGTTGATTTCTTTGACCTTGGAAATTCTGATTTGGATATTGTTGTCTGTTTCCTCCAGTGGTATGAGGGTTACCTTGATTGTTCCCTCTTCCTCTACTTCTTCCTCTTCATTTCCCTCTTTTGAATGAGAACTGAGTTTGGAAGGCATTGGAGATTGACTCATCTGTGAGATGTAGTCTTGTCTCATGTGTCACCAGAGAACCAATTAGTTCATCTGTTGAAAAACATGACAGGTCCTTGGATTCAAGGATGGCTGTGACAACCATTTCAAATTTCCTGGGTAAACTTCTGAGAATTTTCTCAACTATTCGTTGATTAGTGATCGTTTCACCAATGAGTCTGATCTGGTTCACGATTCCCATGACTCTGGTCATGAACTGATCTACAGTTTCGGACTCTGTCATTCTGAGAGTCTCGAATTGTGTCCACAAGGACTGTAGTTTAACTGTTTTTACCCTGTCATTTCCTTGGTAGGATGTTTTGAGGATGTCCCAGTCCTGTTTGGAGGTACCAGCGCCTGTGATTTTCGAAAAAATCGAATCATCCACAGAGTTTTGTATCCAGAATTTTTCTTTGTTTTCCTTGGTCCTCAGAGTTGCCTGAGCAATTCTCTGCGAATTTGTCATGGCAGTGAGGGCTGCTGGATCTGGTTCTACATAGCCAAGATCCACTGGTTCCCAGCACTCTTGTGCTTGTAGGAATGACTTCATTCGAAGAGACCAGAATTCGTAATTCTTACCCAAAAGAATCGGACCCTGAGTTGGTCCTAGATTGCTAGATGACGCCATTAAAAAAAATAGAGGGAAAAATTCGTATTTACCTCCAATCTCAGAGATTGTTGATTCGCCGATGGCCGATAGGAGCTTATCGGGCTTTAGATGGCCCTTGGTCCCCTTGCAATGTGACCACGCGCCTTGTGTAAGCGCTACGGGCTTTTTCCGTTCCTTTGGCTTTCAAATCGCCAAAGTGCGAAAAATAGCCTTTCAACTTTTCAACGGTCCAGATCGTGCATTGATCAGACGGTCCAGATCGTATCAGGATATCGCGAATCGAGATTTCGTGATTTTTGATATCGAGGTTCTTTGCCTCCTCGATTTCGCGATCGTCGATTTTCCGATGGCGTGCTTTGTTTCGGGACTTTTCCCGATATCGTTGATTGCTGCCACGTGGCCTAGCAGACGGACGGTTGTGATCTCTCCTCGCGATTTTGCGATATGATGTGTCCCGGACCTCTTGTCTGTAGGATCCGTGAAATGCCGAATCCCGAAAAGCTGATGAACTCGCTTATCGGGACTTTTCCCAAAAAGCTCGATCTCTGCCACGCGTCCTAAGCAGATGGATGGCTAGATTTGCTTTGGGGATTTCCCTGGAAAGAAAACCCGATCACTTGTTCTTAGGATTCTCGATTTGCCGAATCCCGATATGCCAATGGCCCTTTCCTCTTCGGGACTTTTTTCGAGTTCCCAGATTTGCGCCACGCGTCCTTGAAGAATGGACAGTCCTGATTCAGCCTCGGGATTTCGCGACTTGCGATGCGCCAAATCTCTGTCAGCGTGAAACCCCGAATGCCGATACGCTGACGGTGCCCTCGATGTCCGCCACGTGTCCAGGAGATATGGACGGCTGAGATCTGATCGGGATTTCGCGTATCGCGATTTCGCGAGTTGCGATGTCAAATTTCTTTGACAGCTTGAAACCCCAAATGCCGAAATGCCAACGGGCGCGACGATGTCCGCCACGTGTCCAGACAAATGAACGGCTGAGATCGTATCGCTATATCGCGTATCGCGATTTCGCGAGTTGCGAGGTCTCGTTGCAATGTCTTTGAAAACCCTGAACTCCAAAATGCCGATATGACGATGCGTTGATCTGCTGCCACCTGTCCTCTAAAATGGACGGTTGTGATCGTTTCGGGATTTCGCGATTTCGCATATCGGAGTTTTTGGAGAGCAGATTCTTTCGCTCCTCCAACTCCTGATTCCCGATTTTGCGATGGAATAGGATCTCGCCACGTGTCTCTTGATGAGCGGTCAAGATGACGTCGGGATTTCTCAAGTGAAAAAACCTCCTGTGCGCTCCACACGACTAATCATCGTGCAACTTCTTACTGATCTAACGGCTGTCGGGCCTGTGTTCAAGATCTGACGGTTGAAATTCTTTCACCTTTTTCGACGCTCTCCTCATCCCTTCTGGTCTGGTTTCCTGCCTTGGAATCGTTCGCAGGACGAATTGCACGGCTTCAATGGCTGTTCTTTGCGCCTGAGATGCGTTCTTTACACCTGTGGAAGAAAGATTCGTGAATCTTTCAAAGATTTGAAAGAATTTCACGATTTCTTCGTGATCTGCTACAATCTTTGACAGATTTGAGCTATTTTCAAAAATCTTTAAACGATTCAGCCTTCTGCTTGAATCTTTAACGAATTGAAGCGAAATCTTCAAGTTCTTTAAACTTCTTTCGTTCTGCAACTCTTCAGCGTCAATCTTTGACGGTTCTTTGAGAAAATTGTGCAGGTTTCTTCTTCTGCGTTCTTTGCTTCCTCCGCTAGCTTCTCACGGCGATCTTTAAAGAGTATTGCAGACAGCTTTCCAAACCTTGTGAAAAGTCTGTGACGCGTGCTCTCAAGATCCGTGAGGCTCTACGCTGTGAGGATCGAGTTGCTCTCCCGACAATGTGAAGAGGCTTACTGCTGAAGCTCTGATACCATGATAAATTGTGAAGGACAGAGAAATGCAGAGAGAAAAGAATAGTATATTCAAATGTATGAAGAAGTACAGAAAGTACAGAAGTAAGTTGAAGAACTGAAGAGCTTTTACAATAGGAAATAGCTGAGCTTATATATGCTCAAGCAAGACAAAAATAGAAAGTACAACTGTCCAGTACAGCTGGCAGTGTACGGTCATACTATTGAGGGTACAATATATTTAACAGGAAAGAGGGAATAACTGATCTGAAATGCCAAAACTACCCTACAAACGAGCAAACACAAACAGGGAACTGCTCCAAATGAAAGAGGGATGAGAGGAAGCAAAAGAAAATGAATGTGATTTGCAAGAAACGTAGGCAAACACATAAATAGATGACAATAGGACTGCTATTGAATTGATCATGCCATGAGATGAAGCAGCTGCTAACAGAGAAATAAATCCTGAGATGTCATCTCATGGTCCAGATTGATGAAGCCGGTAGCGTGAAAGCTCAGCTTGTTGACAGCTCATCTTTTGTTGGTCAATGTGCAGACCATTCCTCATTGTTCTGTTTCATAGTTTCTTGTATATGCGGTATTCTCCAATAGAATCAAACTTCACCCACGGTAAAGTTAATAAGGGAGGAACTAACGCACGTTAAATGGGTGGAAGCTAGATATGGAATGGATGAAATTAGTCTGAGTGGACTTAATGATTAAGAAAGTGTGTTTAAATTATAAATTCAAATTCAGAAGGAATAAGGTATGTACACTTCCCTCAATCCTGTCATGTGACAGAGTATTTTTTAGTTAAACATAATCTTTTTTTCACAAATTGACATAGAAAATTTTAAGAAAATTTTACAATTGAGCATTTAATGCTAGTCGAGAATTTATGCTACTTTTGTATTCTATTATGCATGAGTCCATTTTATCAAGTGTTATGACTAGACTAGCTTGCCATAGATAGCCTTCATTGTTCTGCATATTCTATTCAACAATTTAAGTCTTTGTTCGTCACATAAACATGAGATTGAGGTCACGTAGCATGTATTTATACCCATGATCGCTCGTGGCTCGTGAGAATGACAACATCAACATTGCTTCTCTTTTCAATAAAAGAGGTCTGATGTGCTTCTCTTTTCAATAAAAGAGGTCTGTTGTGCTTCTCTTTTCAACCAAAAAAGTATACTTCTCTTTTCAATCTGAGAAACGATATTGAAGCTCATTGTTGTAGCTAAGCATAAACATTGAACCAAAAAGTAGGCTTAAATGACATTTTTAATTCAGTTAGACCTCTCAAAAAGGATGCAGCAAAGACTGCTTAGTTCTTAAACTTGCTTTCACAGATTTGATGTTTTTTCATACCTTAGAAAAGTAGTCTGTCTTGCCAATAGTGCTTAAAAATTTGCTTACAAGACAGCCCAGAAACACTCTGACCAGTCAGAATCTAATCAGAATTAGATTCTAGAGATGAAAGTGTTTCTCAAATAAAAGTTAGGTTGAGTTAAATGAATTCAGTCGAGCCACTTTGTTCTCCCTTTATGTATTTATGCTCTATTTTTCATTCTCTTCATATCATGGAATTGAATTGGGTTTGTGTTAAACCATATGAACAATTCATATCAAGTAGTGGAGAATTGAATTGGGTTTGTGTTAAACCATATGCTTATAATAAGAAACAATTCATATCAAGTAGTGGAGAATGAAGTGATGGCTTCATGGAACTTAGAGTATACCACTCTTCTCCAACACCTAAAGCATAACTCTTCATAAAATGGAACCTATCATGGAATTGAATTGGGTTTGTGTTAAACCATATGAACAATTCATATCAAGTAGTGGAGAATTGAATTGGGTTTGTGTTAAACCATATGCTTATAATAAAAAACAATTCATATCAAGTAGTGGAGAATGAAGTGATGGCTTCATGGAACTTAGAGTACACCACTCTTCTCCAACACCTAAAGCATAACTCTTCATAAAATGGAACCTAAAGCATAACTCTTCATAAAATGGAATTGAATTGAGTTTGTATTAAACATAATTCCATGGTGTAATGGATGTTTACAATGGGAAACAATTCATATCACACAGTGGAGGATGAAGGGATGGATCCATGCAACTTCTCGAGCAAACCACCCTTCTCCAAAACCTAAAGCATAACAAATCATGGTGGCAGCTGGAAGTGGCCATTAAACAATTTGTGTTTTAAATTATTTGTTAATTCTCACAATTAAAGAAGTAAACACCAAAGTGAAAAAGTTCACATAGCATTAATGAATACAAAATTAGATTAAAATTTTTTATAAATAGGAAAATCAACTTGTTTTTAAAAATGAATTTAATTAATATAAAATTTCAATAAACTACTCACGCACTTAACAAGATTACATTAAATGATTTGGACAAAATTTTTAGTCTAAAATGATTTAGTCTAAATATTCTAAGTTTTTATTTTTTTTATAATTATTTTTTAAGATTTAGTTTAAAAATTGATTAAACATTTAAAAAAATAAATGAAATAGCAGATTTCAATAATATTCCATACATATTCCAAATGTATTAAATTTTTTTGAAAAAAGCTAAATTTATATATACTATATACAAGATGACTTAATTATACTATCCATTTATATATACCATCACATCTCCTTGAAAAATGTCCCTTCCAAGAGTATTATTAATAAAATTATTGAGTCCATCTGGTAGGTCAAAAGGTGGATGTCTAGTTTAGAAATATTCTGTTTCATTATAGGGGTTTAGTCTAGTTTCAAAATTTGACTTATTTATTTAGTGTGGTCAGTGATTGCTTGTGTTAAGCCAAAGTTTATAGAGATAATCTCTCCTACTTGACCTTGAGTCTCCTCTATGACAATTCACAGATGTATTATTCAAACTAAAAAATAAACCTATCTAAAAGTGCCTTTAGAAGGTGTTGGAATTCGTCTAGTTTAAAAAATTGAAAAAGGATGTGATGAGGCGAAACGTTCGCCCGTGACACGCAGACCTCTTAAAGAAAAATCTTTTGGAAGTTAGATTCACTCAACAATTACGAAAATATATTTTAGAAACTTGAAAACTGTAATTTTTCTGAAGGCTTTTAATATTTGCAAGCTGTGAAAAGATGACTTGAGATGTGAGGTTTTAATATTTGTAAGTTGTGTAAAGATGACTTTTAATGTGAGGTTGCGAAGATGTAAAACTTTCTAAAACAGTGAAGTGTTCATAAGTATAAAAGTGAAATTATCAAAGTGAAGGGTACACAAGTCTAAAAGTGAAATTAAGAAATGTGAAAAATAAAAGATATTAATTAAATTGAAGCATCGATAACTTTTGTCAATACACTTTGCAATTTAACTTTCATATTTGGTTTTCAATTGTCAAACAATTTTGCAATTCATATGGGAGAACACACGCTTTCAAACAAATGCTCACGTGGTCAGCTTCAAAGCCAATTTTGTTACTTTATAATTTGTCATGTTGATGATGATGATGATGATGATTAACATCCACTAAGATCTAATTGGTCTATCGGACTTTAAGAGGGTAAGTGATTACTTGTGATTCTTTAGAATTTTGTTTCTGTGATAGAAAAGCATTAAGAGAAGCTTTCCAAGATCACCATACTTTTGTTGAGCTAAGAGGTTAGGAAGGTTGGTAGTATGATCAATATTTTGAAAATGAGATCTAATATGGGTATAGGCTTGACAATCTAAGATATTAATTAAATTGAAGCATCGATAACTTTTGTCAATACACTTTGCAATCTAACTTTCATATTTGGCTTCCAATTAGCAAACAATTTTGCAATTCATATAGGAGAACACACGCTTTCAAACAAATGCTCACGTGGTCAGCTTCAAAGCCAACTTCGTTACTTTATAATTTGTCAAGTTGTTGTTGATGATGATGATGATTAACGTCCACTAAGACCTAATTGGTCTATCAGACCTTAAGAGGGTAAGTGATTACTTGTGATTCTTTAGAATTTTGTTTCTGTGCTCAAAAAGCATTAAGAGAATCTTTACAAGAGCACCATACTTTTGTTGAGTTAAGAGGTTAGGAAGGTTGGTAGTATGATCAATATTTTGAAAATGAGATCTAATATGGGTACAGGCTCGACAATCTAAGATATTAATTAAATTGAAGCATCGATAACTTTTGTCAATACACTTTGCAATCTAACTTTCATATTCGGCTTCCAATTGGCAAACAATTTTGCAATTCATATAGGAGAACACACGCTTTCAAACAAATGCTCACATGGTCAGCTTCAAAGACAACTTCGTTACTTTATAATTTGTCAAGTTGTTGATGATGATGATGATGATTAACGTCCACTAAGACCTAATTGGTCTATTGGACCTTAAGAGGGTAAGTGATTACTTTTGATTCTTTAGAATTTTGTTTCTGTGCTCGAAAAGCATTAAGAGAAACTTTACAAGATCACCATACTTTTGTTGAGTTAAGAGGTTAGGAAGGTTGGTAGTATGATCAATATTTTGAAAATGAGATCTAATATGGGTATAGGCTCGACAATATAAGAGAAAGTGCTTTTCATATTCAACCTTTTTAGTGTCACAAAGGTGACACACTCTTTCATCCCATGGCATTTTAGGAATTGACCAACACCCAGTTTCACTATGGAGCTCGTGAGAATTTGTTCTTATCTTAGCAATGCTTATTTTTTTCTTTACACTTGGTAAAACAGATAGATAATTTTGATCTTCTAGATTAAGGTTGATTACATCTTTATAATACCTTAATTTTCTTTTTCCCTCTAACTCTTTATCACACCACATTTTTTCCTTAAATTTTGATTTGATGTTTTTTTTAATAGTATCTTTATTCTGCAAAATGGTTTCTTCCATGATTCCCCAATAGTTTAGCCAAGACCAAGCATCTTTATGCCATCCTCACTTGATATGAGTGTGTTTCTCGTAAGGAGAACCTTGGCTATGCATTTTTATACTTATCAGGGTCAAAAGTTTCACGCAAAGGGATTTTTTTAATGAAGATTCTAGTACTAGGTCCAAAACGTCAACTTAGCTAATATATGCATCATATACTAGGTCCAAAATGTCAACTTAGATAATATCTGCATCATATAGTAGGTCCAAAATGTCAACTTAGCTAATATCTGCATCATATACGCTTTCAAGATATTGAGTGAAATTTGCATGCTTCATGAATAGTTGAGATATTTTAGTGTGCAAAAGTTATCCATTGATATTTGGAGAATTTCACTAGGTGAAAGTTGACAAACTGCCATGATCGTAGTATGAGGCTAAATGATCAAACATGTGTTCCTAGAGAATTATTTCAGTCAACAACAAACAATCATCTATTAAACTCAAAAGAATAGGGTCATAGGAAAAAAAACATCTTGACAAGACTTTATTTTAGATGGAAGGTCTCCAAGTTTTTGTCACTTGGGGAGGTTATTGAGGGTAGAATTGTTGGGTGTAATTATTAATTCCTTAAATGCATTGTTATTTCTTTTCCATAAGTAATAGAGGTTCTTGAGGGTTGAATAGTTGGGTGTAATTATTAATTCTTTAAATGCATTAATATTCTTTTGCCAAAAGTGATATGCATCCTAAGTAGTTTACAACACACACAAAATTTCTCACATGGTATCAGAGCTCACTTCAATTTCGTAGCAAAAATTCAACACAATAGAACTTACGTAATATCAAAAGCCAAAGTTGTTGGTAGTTTTTATAATATTTGGCATCCTCTTCTAGTGTTCCCCTTCCTAAAATGTAGCTTAATGGAAAGAACTATCCAACTTGAAATTTTAGAATCCAAATTGTTGAAACAAAAGTTATTGAATCTATTAAAGATATAAGGCTTACTATGTAATAAAGTCACTTTATGACTTTAGAATACATTAATGGTCATTTTTTGTGTAAAGCAATCTATCCCACATTCATAAGTGGAAATGATTTGCTTAATGAATAATGACATAAAATGAGGTAAATTGTTTTGTGCACCATTTATTCATTGATAATATCATATGGTGTTATTGTGAGTATCTTTCTTTGATCTTAATTATGGGGTTTCCTCATTTAGTGATCTAACTCATTTTGTAATATGGCATCAGTTGTATCAAGAGTCTTGGGCCTTTAAAAGACAAGTTTTCCACTCTTGTGACTTCAATAGTCTAAGAGCCATGAAGTTCCACAATTCGAGGCTGTTTAGCCACGATTTAATGCTTGATCCTTTTTTAGTTTTTCAACAGAGGAAACAAGGGTTTTATTGCAGTTCTACAACCGATCTCTCTCAAATAAAACATGCAATTAATGAATAAAAAAATTTGGGGAATTGTCAAATGAATTGAGCCAGCACAGTTGATAGAAGGAAACATAAGGTTGGCATGGACTAGCTTAAGCTTATGCGGATCTAAAACTCATGAAATTCTTTTAGAAACCAAGGTTGTCATCATGTATGCTAAGTCCGAAGATTTGGAGTATTCTTGCAAAGCGTTTGAAGAAATGTTGGAATGAAATGTGATGTCTTAGAACATTTCTACCAAAAGAAAAGAGAACCACTGAAGGTGATAGCCAACCAAAACTTTCATTCTATGCAAGAAACAACCACAATAGATCAACAAAAGACAAATAGGAAATATAATGCCACTATTGCAAGAAGCTGAGTCATACAACTTAGAATTGTAGACAGTGAGCCAATGACATTCTTAAGGGAAAGGTAAAAAATAGACAACATATAACGAGCATAGCCTTGATTGAAGGTCCACCAGATGTTAATAATGGTGAACAATCTACTGAAGAAAAAGGATTTTATGCATATTAGGAAGTCTGCATTTTGAAGACAGGAATGCATCAATTAACAACTCAAAATGGATTGTTTCCCAATCAGTTTTGAAGTTGTGGATCTAGGGAAAGATCTGTCATTAGTTGGAGAGACATGCATGTGGATTACATTCTATTAGTGAGGTTATGCAACATGCATGTGGATTGTTGTCCAATAATTGAGTTCAGGAGATTTGTGATTCAGGAGTTTAGGGACGTGGAATCTGGGAAATCATGAATTCAACTCAACAGCTACATCGTTACGATGATTGTGAGGTGGCTTGATGGAGCTCAAACTGGTCCAGGAATTGTGTTCAAAGAATAAGCTTCTAAAGGATATTGTTAATTTTTAGTGTTCAATTTATGTGTTTTACATTCAATGTATGTATTTTATTTCAGTTTGTTTCAGCATTGTACACCTTATGGGAGTGCATTAGAGATATAAAGTTGACTATGTAATAAAGTCACTTTATGACTTTAGAGTATGTTAATGTTCATTTTTTGTGTAAACCAATCTATCCCACATTCATAAGTGGAAATGATTTGTTTAATGAACAATGATATATAAGGAGGTAAACTCCTTTGTAATAGATGCACCAATTATTCATTGATAATATCATATGGTATTCATGTGAGTATCTTTCTTTGAGCTTAGTTATGCAACTCAACCCTATCTAGGGTTTCCTCATTTAGTGATCTAGCTCGTCATTTTGTAATAAAATCTTGTTGATGAAACTAAGAAAACCCCTATCAATGTGAAATAATTGAAGAAGTTCAAGGATCAATAATCATACATCTAGATGACATTGCATAATTCTAAAATGAAAAACCATAAGTTTTAAAGATTGTATAATGCACATTTGGAATGGGAGTATGTTATTGCAAGATAAACCATGGAAAAAAAAATCGAAATGACAAGTTGAGAAAGCCTTCTATACATTTAATTGGAAGTATAAAACCACACACCTAGAACATACCCCATAGAAATATCATGTAATTGGAAGTATAAAACCACACACCCAGAACATACCCCATAGAAATATCAAAAGAACATACCCCATAGAAATATCAAAAGAGAACTAAATAAATCACATTTTATTGCCTTGGACATAAAGAGCATTATTTATGTGATTATTTCAAGCACAAGTTCAAGTGGTCTCCACGTAAATATAAGATACATTTTTGAAGACTCTGATGATGGAGTAAATTCATGTTTTTGACTTCACTAGTTGGGACAATAACTTTGGAATATTCCTACATGGGCTCGAACACGACTACACATATTAGAAGATATTGTCTCGATAAGTTTGAACTTGTAACACTTGGTGATATAGATTTTGGAAATATCACAACCTTAGAGATCCACAGAAAAAGAGGCATTAAAGTCGTGCTCAACAAAGGAGAAGTAAACAATGTTAAGAATGTATTATATGCCCATGATTAAGGAAGAACTTTATTTTTAAGTAAACAATGTTAAGAATGTATTATATGCCCGTGATTAAGGAAGAACTTTATTTTTAAGTAAACAATGTTAAGAATGTATTATATGCCCGTGATTAAGGAAGAACTTTATTTTTATGTGTTGGATACAATTTAATAATGGAAGATGCTCATTAAAGAGAACAAGAAAGAGAGATAATAAGGCATGGCTATAAAGAATATGGCATGTAACTTTTTGATGAAAATATTATAGAGTGAAAAAATATTGATTTACTTATTAACATAAATATATGAATTATGAATTATTTAAGTATCGTTTTTAAGTTTAAAGTGTTATTAGAAAAAACAAGGGAAATAGCTGCAAAGCAGTTAGTTCTTGTCTAGTTTCAATGCAAAGCAGTTAATCCTTGTCTAGTTTCAAAGTATACATATTATTCAATAAAATAAGATACTAGTTTTGTTGGGCAGCGGAAGAAAAATATAGCATTAAACCATAGTATAAACGAGCTAGATTAAACATGCATGAAACCAAGAACATCAAACACACAATTGACACAGTGATTTATGTGGAAACCCAAGTTGGGAAAAAACCACGGGCAATGATTATCGGTCTTCTTCTATTCGAGGGATTACAGTAGCCAACCCAGGCATACAACCTCTCCTCACACAATGTCCTCACATTCACATTGTACTCTACCTCTATGGGTATGCTCGTATATATAACATCTATCACTCAATTACAGAGATTGATCATGAATAGATAACATAGTTACACAAAAAAATCATAAGTAGATTGCATGCACGCGCATGTGCATGTGTACGTGCATGTGCATCTGCATGTGACCACATAGGAAAATTTGTTGGCATGTTTCCAACAATCTCCACCTTGACAACAATTTACCTTATATATCATGCCCTTAATTAATTCATCCATCACCTTCTTTGCAAGAGAAGCCAAATACCATCACAGCTCCGCAACTTCTCTGAAAATACCGTTACGTGAACATGCCTGCACGATTCACTCCATCATGGACCATTATGTCTCCATCAATAACCTGTCTAATAAACCAATGCAATTGTCCAAATCTCACGAATCATAACCACAGACCAAATCATTGCAACCACTGTAGGTGATACTTGTGCTTCTGTGTTTGAAGCACCCATTTCCACACTCCTGACCTAGTTTTTCCATGTGTTTACCGACCACACCAACTGCATGTGAAATGTTGACCATTTATCCATCGCAATCATCAAACTTCCTACTAGCATATAATACTCGAGACCTATAACACTTTTCTTTTTCATCAATTATGACATAAACTTGAAGAGAATTTACAATGGAAAACTAAAGGGATTTTCCAGTTTCACATTATTCATACTGAATTTCCTAAGTATCTTCACCACATACTTCTATTGTGATAACCAAGCTTACCATATTTCTTGTCTCTGTGTATTTCCATGCCCAAGATTTATTTTTCTGCTTCCAGATCCTTCATAACAAATGTCCTAACCAACTGAGCCAACCTGTTGATTTCAACCATGCTTGTGATTGCAACAAGCATAACATATAACACCAAGATAATGAATATCCCATAAACACAATGGTTAAACTCACTTCTTGAAAATTTGACTCACCACGAAGGAATCGAACATCTTGTACCATTTGCCTAGCATGCTTTAGGCCATACAATGATTTTTGAGTTTGCAAACAAATCTCCTGTTGCGATTTTGAACTAACCATTCTGGTTGTTCCATATACATCCCCTTATAAAAGGATATTCATCAAACACTACATATTTTTCCATGATGATTATGTGGGTAGTAGGATCCCACAGTCTGCACCCCTTAACATCATCACCATATCAAAGATCTACCTGTTTGATCTGGGTCCTACTTAGAAAGCTGATAAAAAACCATAAGCATCACAACCGAATAATTTCACATTTGAGTAATTACTAGATGACCTGTTCATACCTCTACCTGGATCTTCCTATCTTTTGCAACCGATAGTGACCGAATTACCAGATAGCACAATCGCTTATGTCCACAACTATTTTTGCAACTTGGCATTACTGAACATGCCTATTCGATCCAAACTTCCTTGCAATACTTTCCAAGTTCCATAGATATGAACTTACCTTCATCGTATGTTCTCAAACACTTGATTGACCTACCAAAACATCAACCTTTCTACAGACCCACATTTCTAAACTAGACACACTACTCCACCTCGAACTTTGCATTCATACAAATTTGACCAAATCCGACCAAACCAGCCAAGTAAGCCTTCACTGATTTCCTCCAGGCCCATTTACAATGGAGTTCACCAAGCCTTTTATAGGCTTCATTACATGCAATCCATGGACACAATACCATGAGATACCCAAAACACATGGACCCGAAAAACCACCTGCTTTGACCTAAAAACATATTTAACATACATGCGCCCCCCACATATTCAATCTACCTAAATCTACATCTAGACTTTTCATAGGTAACCTGATAAACCAAGGGTACGCATGCCTATCTAGGTCTTACAGACATATGCCCATTTACATGCAATCAATAATTTCTGCAACTCCAAAGTAAATACAATTTTTATTTATTTTTAATTATTTCACGGTGACTCAACCATCACCACCCTACACTTTCTATTCAAACACAAGTGGAGAGACACAACAGACAGAAAAAACTTCATCAACCATACCTGTAGATGAATTATCTTCTATTTTGGATTCCTCTTTGGATGCTTGTTGTCTTTTCTAACAATCATTCTTAAGATGCCCAGATTTGCCACAAAACCAACATTTTTCCTTACCCTTACTGTCTTTTGACTTAGACCTGGATGTACCTTTCTGGTCTTTCCTTCCTTATGTAGATCAACCTCTGACCACCATTGCTTCCATTGTTGAGGTTTCTTTACTAGATCTTTTCCTCATCTCCTCAGACAACAAAACTCCCACAACAGTGTCATAATCAATGGTATATGTTGTGCTAAACCACATAGTTGTGACCAGATGATCCCAAGACTCAAGCAATGAACACAATAGCGTAACCTCCTTGTCCTCATCTTCGAACTTTACTTCCATAATAGTTAATTGACAAATCAGAGTATTGAAAACATTCAAGTGATCAACAATTTTTGTACCTTCTTTCATCCGCAAGATGTACAACTGCCTCTTCAAGAAAATTATGTTTGACAAGTTCTTTTTCATATACAGAGTCTCTAGTTTGTTCCACAAACCTGTTTTTGTCTCCTCTTCAGCGATGTTAAACAACACCTCATCTGCCAAACACAAATGAATAGTATTGAGGGCTCTTGCATCTAGATCCTTCCAGTCCTCGTCTGTCATGCTTATTGGTTTCTTTGACTTTCCAACCAACACCTTTTGCAATCCTTGTTGCACAAGTAGATCTCTCATCTTAAGTTTCCATAGCGCAAAGCTATTCTTACCGCTGAATTTCTCCACCTCAAACTTGGAACTCTGCACTCTCGCCATTAACACAAAAAAACTCCAAAAAACATTGCTTATAAAACAAAACCTTTTATATGAAAAAATATCCTTATACTTAAATAAGGAACCTAAAAACAAACTAATGGTGAAAATATTTTTATATCTTCATAAAACCTTTTCCCAAATCCATTATATTTCAACTCTTAAAAAATAATATTTATATCCTCCCAATAATTTTTTTTATATATGGCATCACCTTTAAACATCCACTCACTCTTTTATAAGGGTCTAACTTATACTCCACCTCACCCACTTGTTTTATTAAAAAAACATTAAAGGTCATGACCATGTCACCCTTAATAAAACAATAAACCTTTTACCCTTTGCAAAACTTTAGTTTATACCACTCGAATACTTTTAAACCATGCAAACCGTTTTCTTAAAGCTCGACGATACTCTATGGGTGGGAAGGGAGAGCTAGTTTGAGATCAACGCTCCTTCGCTATGGATTGGAGAGTACCGATTTGTCGGCGCTCTGTTGTGTATAAGTGTCAATTTTACGAAAATTGGTATTTTTTTTAAGTGTGAGAGTGTTGGGGCGCTTTTAACATTGCCTAGGGAATGTTGATGAACACTCAATTATGTGTATTTCACTCTCCGGAGACCTGCATGCAATTCGTCGACGACACCTACTCAATTCGTCTTGGTTATGATACCACTTGTTGGGCAGCGGAAGCAAAATATATCATTAAACCAGAGCATAAATGAGCTAGATTAAACATGCATGAAACCAAGAACAACAGACACACAATTGACACAGTGATTTATGTGGAAACCCAAGAAGGAAAAAATCACGGGCAATGATTATCGGTCTTCTTCTATTCAAGGGAGAATTCTCTCCTCACACAATGTCCTCGCATTCACATTGTTCTCTACCTCTATGGGTATGCTTGTATATATAACATCTATCACTCAATTACACATACTAATCATGAATAAATAACATAGTTACACGAACAATTTATAAGTAGATTGCATGCACGCGCATATGCATACGCATGTGCATCTGCATCTGCATATGTCCACATAAAAAAATTAGTTGACATGTTTCCAACAAGTTTTGAAGCCATACACAACATGTTTTCGAATTTTTCTCCTACCATCCAAAAATACATGATTCACTTCAAAGCCACTTGTTTCTCCTGCAATGATTAGCTGAGCTTATTCCAGCATCGAATAACAAAGGATTCAGACAATAAACATTCCTTTCATCAATGGAAATGTAGTTCATTTTCTAGTCGAATTAAAATTGTAAAACATAAGGCATTATAAAGCCCATAACCTAAAGATAATAAACACTCTACGGTTCCTCATGGAGCGCCATTATGGAATTATATCCTCACATCGGATCCAAGGACCATATCTCGATGTGAAGGTACCTCCTCTCGCTTCTGCGTATGCAACCGATACATTACGAGTGGATTAATTCCACATTTCTGACATTTTCATTAGTGTAACAGGTTTATGGATATTCATGACATGCAAAATAAAGTTTTTTTTGGCCTTAGAATTTAATTCTTCACTGTGATACAAAGATGCCAATGTCAAAGTTCCTAAACAATATAAATGCAAAAGAGGGAGAAACCAATTTTTTGAGTTCATCGACTCACGTGAGCTCACTTGGAGTTGCATCTAACATTATAGGAGAATACTCAGGATAATTCAGTGGAATAAGTGGAAGCGATGGTAATATTTGCATATGTGGGTTAAAATCATAGAGAAAAAAATGATTTTATAAGAAAGAAGCATCTAGAAACGGCCCAATAGTAGGTTGTTGAAAGCTGTAGAAGGAAAGAAATGTACTACCTTAGGTTCATATTCATAGACCTCCATGAAGCTAGGATTCAATGCTATACCGTGGTAAAAAAGTTTCACCACCATTCCCCTTTTTATGTCAAACTATGGTGCAATGTATTCATCATCCTTGGTGTTAATATTGTCTTCGTTGCAGATCTGGGCGATAATATCCATCATCTTATTATTGATTATCTCTGTCTCTTCTTGGACCTGCACCAAAATCTTGAGAGTGTGATAAACCCGTGAATATAATTGTTGCAACATATATATGTAGAATACTACTATCATTCAAATATATAAAACGTACAAAACAGGATTATAGCTATAAAATAATACCTTCGATATTAGGGTTTGGCTTTCCAGTTTACCAGTGCAATATGGAGGAAATGTTGTCGTCGATTATGCATTATCTGCCTCTTTATCCTATTGTCCAGTTGAACTCCCATCACGCTAAATGCATCATGGGAAGAATAAAAGGCAGATGAGTGGCAATGAGTAGATACTTCCTCAATATTGATACCTCTAAACGACAAAATACATCGCATGTTTGTATTTAAATGATCTTAATGTGTGATACATGTTTCCTTTCAATATTTTTTTTTCCCACAGATGGAGACGAGCCCACATACTATAAATCGGTAAGTCCACTCCTGATCAAAACATCCAACATAAAAATATCATATTATAATAATATAAAAACAGATATTTAAAATCAGTGAAGTAAAATAGATGACTAGATATTTTTCAGATCTAAGTGAACTCGAAGGAAGATGTATTGGATGTACGTGTATATGGGAAATTTGGACTTATGTCTTCACAGAGGGTTTGAACTTATAAAATTTCATTCATATTGTCACAGGGGATACATCTCAATGAGATTAAAAGGAGTGGAGAAAGTAACTCACTCAACGATAAATTTTAGGGAAAAAATCCACTTGTACAATTGGACATATAATTTTATTTTTAAAAATAGAAATAATTAACATGTTAACAGGTCGCCGACGTTGGAAAATAGAGATGATAATAAAAAATAGATAGAGAATAATATACTAGCACAACCAGTCAAAATCGTGGTTGATGAACGTTGAAAGACGATGCTAAAGCTTGCTCCCTCAGGTTAATGGCAGGAACCCTAAATGCTTGATGATCTGCCTCGAGCCTGCAGCAATGGCCTTCCCCCACCATACTGTTATAGTCTTCCACCTTCGGCAATCCAATATGAAAGGCGTGGACAGCTGGAAAATGAAAAGTGCCTACAACCAAAAAATGAAACGCATTGAGAGTGGAAGAAAGCCACAAAATGAAACGCGCAGACAGTGGAAGAAAGCCAACAAATCTAAACTTGGTAATCCCAAAGATTAATCATTTAAACGTGACAATCATATATTGCTATAGTAATTTCTTAATATGATTAGGTAAATGTTAAAAAGTAAACAGGTTAAATGTTAAAGTTAACTGATGCATTCAAAAATACAAGAAAGTTATGAAGAGTAAATCACATTCATTGATTTGGAAGGACGACTAAAAATATGCCAGCATCTTCAATTTTTAGCCATCAGATTATAATTTTAGATTAAAAAGTAATTAATTGTGCCCATTGTCAATAAGTATACGCCTTTCAGCGTAATTATTATTCCTGACAAAATTATCGTCACTTTCCCTACCCATAGAGGCGTGTGGGTAATGATGAAGATGTGGCCTCAACAACGTGCATGAAAATGTCGATGAGATGCAGCATAACAATGGTGGTGTTGACATCTCTGCATGATGTCGGATGATTCTACTGGCGTCGATGGTCGACCTCATATATTTTATGTCGTCATGGATACTGCCTTTTGGACGAACCCCGCTGCAAACGACAAAGGCTTCTCCATCAGATCTTCTGCCTTACAAAAACAATGGGCATAAACAATCTCGTTTCCAAAGTGTCCCTTGGGAAAGGATGACTCAAATATGTTCTGCCCATCCACCATGAAGAGAAGATTGGTTTCCTGGTTGGGTTCCATCTCCAGAGCCTTGCTGCGACACCTCCATACATGCGCCTAGAGTGCTTCGAAAGTGGTACCCGAGCCAAAATTTTGTCTCCCGTTGCTTGCTTTTTTAGTCGGTCTAGCCTTTCTGGGATGAAGCACAACGAATTGTAGGACAAATCCTCATCGCAAGAGTTGTCCATGAGCTTAGATACATTCACTAGTTCAGAAAATTCAATGTGGGGATAACCAATTATTGGAGGGGAGCGAGCTCGAAGTATTGATATATCCATGTAGGGGGGACTGATAGTGGCAACCCTCGTGATGTTTTTCACCACAAATTTACGAATTCCATTGCTACCAGCCCGTGGAACATGCAGTGGTTCATAGTTAGGCCTAACAAAAATCCTCCACATTTGAATTTGGTTACCTGTTAATTATTATAAACCAGGGAAGGAAAACATTAACGATTAAAAATGGACAGGATTAATCCTCGCCCAAATGAGGGAGAAGCTAAAAAATGGAATTAGGACATAACCAAAACCCACAACACAAGAAAGAGACTCAAGACCTCGGACGCTATGCTGTCAAAGATTACAACATGTAACATGTCTTTGTGTGTGTATATACAATTTTATGGTTTAGATTCAACCATCGTTGCAATACACTTGACAGTGAGGGTTTTCTTAGCATTCTCCAGAATGTTGGTATTTCATTTTCCAAGGTGGTAAAATCC
>ML830293.1:69108-81757 GCA_009831015.1 Picea engelmannii | reverse complement strand
GCCATAACCCAGTGTATGGACAAAATATCCCTGGATTACAATCTCAACCTTGGAATTTTTCTTTCCAAGGAAATCAACAACTTCCTAGGGGGAAACCTCCTCAAGTTAATTCTTTTGTACCCCCTAATTTCGAACAACCATATCTAGGTTCTGTGAACCCTACCTGGGGTCAAAATTTTCAGTCTAATACTCCTCTCCAAGGAATCTTACCTAATCAACCAACTCATGTTGGCTATTCAACTCAAAATCCTTCACCACCAAATTTTTTAGCACTCTCTAACTATCTACAGACAGCTCATGGTCCTACTGGTATACCTACGGGACTAACTCCTCAAAAATACCAATTTCCTCAAGTGAACAAACAGTTATCGTTTCTTTCTACTTTGGATTTATCAGATTTATCTAGGATTTTGAATGATCCTATTTTGCATTCTCCTTATTGGTCTGTCATACCTGCCAAATTTCCCTCATACATTCCTAAGTTTTATGGGTCGATCGGGAGAAGAACCAAATAATCACGTCATGACATTCCATCTTTGGTGTTCATCCAACTCCTTGATGGATGACTGTATAATATTACATATTTTCCAACGAACTCTTACGGGTTCGGTTGCCAAATGGTATATTGAATTACCACAAGGATTCTTCAATGACTTTAATACCTTAGCTATGGATTTCTTAACACATTACCAATTTCCAATACGATACGAGACAGGAACTAAAATTTTGAGTTCATTTAAACAATCCTCTTCTACTCACATTTCCGATCATATTCATGAGTGGAGAAGGAGAAAATGCTTAATCAAATTTCCCCTTCTTGATCAACTATTTGTCGAGTGGTTTACCAAATCACTCATTGGTCCTATAGCCTGTTATGTTTCCATGGGTGTTGTCATGCTCAATATTTGGATCTTGTTTATTCACATACAGGCAGACTATATGACTTAATCCATGATGCTCCTCATCCATCTACGAATCCAACCCCAACACCTCCAGTAGCTTCCCATGTTGTTGATGGCATGATTGGCACTTTTCATGCTAAGACTCAGTCTAAACAAGCAGGTCATTCCAATCTCAAGTCTACTACTTCTAATGTACAAAATACTCCTCCTCCGACTCCTTCTCCCAGTAAAACCTCTAAAGTTAATTCAGTTCAATCTACACCTACCAGTAAAAATCAAAATAAAAAGAAAGGGAAGGGTAAGAATAAAGAGGACAAAAATAATAATAAACAATATGAGAAACCCAAAACCTGGCCTATTAATGACAAAGACAAGCACAAACCTCATTATATTTTCCTTATCTGTGGTGAGGATCATTTTACGAAAGATTTTCCATGATGTGCTAAGGTTACTAAGTTCCTGCAAGGGACCGGGACACCTCCTACACCCATCGTTTTGTCACAAATGTTTCCTTCTTAGCAACAGGCCCAATTGGTCAATCGTGACCAACCTTCTCCCTCTACTGCGTCTTATGTACTTATGTGTATTGGTGACTCCAACAAGAACGAATCTACAGTCACGACTCGAGCCAAAGATTATTCTCCTTCGAAAGAGAAAGTTGATGATTCACCACCTCCGTTGGTTCAACCTCCTCCACCAACTTCCCCTCCAAACGGTCCTCTTCATCTTGAACAACCAGGCCTAGATACCGTTCTTCGTTCTCCCCCTAAGGGTGTTATTCAAAATTCGTTGTTTAATCCTCATGCACATGTTGCCCAAAACTACAGTATTGTAGAAGACCTTGCACAAGCACCCTCTGCAATGTTGGCTCTTGAAGTCCTTCAAAGTTGTCCTAGTCAACAAAAGGTGTTGTTAAAGGCTATTGGTGGAATTGATCCTACCCATACAAATTTGATGATCTTTGACTTGGAAGATCATATTCCAAGGCTTCCTCCTCAATTAGCGTTTCAAATACAAGTTGTTGTGGAAAATAAGAATATTTTTCGAACCGTTATTGATGAAGGAGACTCGACTTGCGTCATGTTCGTTACTTGTTGTAAATCCATTGGCTCTCCTACCCTTACTAGGTCACACAATACTCTCAAGGATTTTAATGGTACAATTTTTAAACCTTGTGGTGTTCTTCCTTCGTTGTGTATTACGTTAGAAGGTAAAGAGGTTAATGTTGAGGTTGAGGTCTTTGATACACCTCTTGATTACAACCTTCTACTTGGTTGTAGTTGGATTGATTCCATGCGAGCAGTTGTTTCTACTCTTTTTCATGTGTTACGCTTCCTGCACCAAGGAAAAGTAATTATTGTCGATCAATTGGCCTTCTTTAATTCTGATTGATGTACTAGCAATGTACCTTTCACTGCGAAAACACCTCCCAGTTATGAGAATGTTGGTGTGGGTCTTTTAAAATATTTGTCGTTAATGGGTACATTTCCTATTCCACCACTCGATATTCCTCCTCCTTTTGTCGCCTCGATTAACATGATATTGACCTTTGTTATTGAAACCCATGAGTCTTATGACCCATGGATAATACCTAGTTCTGATGGTTGTCTCTGTTACGGTGGTCGAATGCCTTTGAGCCCGGTAGAATTGGCTTATCAAACTATTCAATCTGCAACTCCTTCTCCTCATTCTCTCTGTGATACGTCTCATGATCCATTTCACGTGATCTTTCCCACTGATGAGATGATCAAGAGAGTTATTTCTCTGGAAGATACTCCATGGGACGATGGGCATCATCGTTCTATTCTCTTCCTAGAACCCGAGACCATAGAGAGTTATCAATGAATTTCGACTTCATCCATCGTTGTTATTATTTCTTCTGTTCCTAAACCAACACACGATGTTTTGTATGAAGGGAACTTAGGCAATATTTCACCTACCACCCCTCTAGATATCTCAATTAAACCCGAAGTCGTGGAAAATGTTCACATCGATGCCTCATGTTCTATTGATGAGGTGTGTACTTACAAAGATCTTTTCCAAGAATTTTGTGACGTTTTTTCCTGGCGTTACGAAGAAATTCTCGACATTGATATAGATATTGTTGTACATGAGATTAAGACTTACCCGGACGCTAAACCCTTTTGATAGAGACTTTGACCAGTACACCTACACAAAGTTGTTGCTATTAAGCTTGAAGTTGAATAACTTCTTAAAGCCAGTTTTTTTTATCCTGTGGCTTTGACTGATTGGGTGTCCAATATTGTTCCGATTAACAAGAAACAAGGCGTGATCTGTGTTTGTGTAGATTATAGGGATATCGACAAAACTTGTCCCAAATAAAATTATCCAATCCCTTTCGTTGACCAGATTGTTGACGACTGTGCCAGGACTGAAATCTTCTCCTTGATGGACGGTTTCTCCAGCTATAATCAAATTAATATTTTACCTACAGATCAACATAAGACTTCTTTTATTTGTCCTTGGGGAACCTTCACATATTGGAAACTACCTTTTGGTCTCAAAAATATTGGTGCGACTTTTCAACGCACTGTGTCTTATGGTTTTCATGACATTAACCACATTGTACAACCTTACCGAGATGATCTACCGGCACACTCCATACGTCGGCATGATCACCCAACACATATATGGGCCATTTTCCTATGATGTTGTTATTAACGCATATGATTGAATCCACATAAATGTTTTTTTTGTGTGGAGTCTGGACGACTTCTTGGTTTTATCGTGTCTACCCATGGGATTAGAGTAGACCCTCTAAAGGTTAAGGCTATCCTCAATTTACCTCCTCCTTCCACACTATGCCAACTCCAAAGTTTGCAAGGGAAGGAAAACTTTTTACGTCAATTCATCCCCAACTATGCTGAATTAATGAAAGGATTTACTCGACTTATTAAAAAGGGTTATGATTTTATATGGGATGACACTGCCAACCAAGCATTTGAATCTTTGAAACTTGCCTTGACATGTACACCACTTTTATTTCCACCTGATTATAGTCAATATTATTTCCTATACCTAGTTGCTTCGGACTCTACCATTGCTATGGTTCTAGTCCAAGAGGATGATGAACATGTTATACACTATTTGAGTCGGAGTCTCACGACCACCAAAACCAAATATTTACATGTGGATAAATTGGCCTTGGAATTTGTTCAATTTGTTCAATGTTTTTGTCACTACATCTTATTACGCAAAACCACAGTCATTTTTTATTACAACCCCATTTAACACATTCTTACTCGACAATTGTTGGAGGGGGAATACTCTAAATGGATAGTTATTCTCCAAGAATTTGATTTAGAGTTTGAGCGCACCAAGTCAAAGAAGTCTTTGGTTTTTTCTGAGTTGATATGTGACCATCCCTCTATTGAAACATAAATTGTGGCAGAAGAATCATTTCCTAATGAATCTCTCTTTCTGATCAGTTCTAACGACATATGCTATGGAGACATTGTTGGCATGTTTACATGTAGAGTGTGCTTGTCATTGATGGAAAGAAAAGAAGCAACGTTGGCATGTTTACAGGCAAAGTGTGCTTTTCATTGATGGCAAGATCAAAGTGTGCATCGATGGAAAAATAGGAACAGCGTAAGCTTGGGTGAAGAAGCAAACAGTATGCAGAGATAAAAGCTCAGGAGAGATAGCGTTTTGAGATGCATAGATGAGATACCATACATCAAGGCTCATACAAGGATCAAAGCTCATGGTCGTTGACACTTAGAGATTTGAGAAATCCAAAGCTCAGGAGGAGGAGAGACAGTAGCCATTGGATCACCAATCTCAAATACACGATGTCTGTTAGATCAGAGTCCAGTAACCAGACAAAGCATAGAGGAGAAGTAAAGATCTGATCCATTATATCTGAGCATCGAGGACCAACAACCATCGGATCCAATACAACTGTGAAGAGGATAAGGCCTCGAGCCATCCTCCAACTCCGTGAAATGCAAAATCGCGATAACATCCGAACTGTTGGATCCAGAGGAAACGTAGCGAGAGATCAGTATTTCACTGACTCGCGAACTGGGAAAGTCAAAGGTAAAAGTTGCAGGAATCATGAAACGCGAAGTCTCGATAAGATCTAGACTGTTGGATCACAGAGGGTTATTGTTCATTGATCTAGAGTATTTCAGATATCGGGAGTTGGAAGAGTCAGGGTTGGCTCACGTTCAAACATCCAACACACGAAGTTGTGATTTGATCACAGTCGTCAATCAAAGGGAGAATGAGGATCGTTGATTCAAGAAGGACATGTGGCAGACCATGTCAGCGAGGACACGTGGTGCAATCAGACAATGATAAGTGTCAAGTTGATTCGGCATTTCAGGTAGGTGGAAATCACAAATCCGAGTGACACATGGCATCTACTCGGCTCATGACACGTCATCGAGTGATGCAAGAGCTACGCCACTCTGGTATTTTTGCTTCAGGAGTTTTACCACCAATACTCGCCCAAAGACCCGAAGTCCCGGAGCAAAGGATAGTCGTTGGATTAAAGAGGACATGTGTTAATGGATTGTCAACTCCGGAAAAAAGCAAAGGAAGGATGAACGAGAGTTTGAGAATTGAAATATCCGAAGTCCAGAGGCATGAAGGAGATCTCGACCATTGATCCGAGAGTGACATGCATCATTGGATCGTGGACTCTGGGTAAAATGATCCAGGAGAAAAAGAGAACTTGAGAATTGAAACTCCCGGAGCCCGGATCGCGAAATCGATCTCGTCTGTTGGTTTTGAGGGACACTTGTCATTTGATCGTTGATACCAAGGATTGTGCATGGACAAAGGAAATAAGGCAGAGCCATGAATTGACGAGGATAGATGTCAACAGATCTTCCATTCTGGAAGATAGCCAGTCAGCAATAAGAGGGTTTAAGAGTTGAAACTCCTGGAGCCCATATCACAAAGGAAACCTAGGTCTTTGATGGAGGAAGGAGATATCTAGTCCATATAATTGAGAGGATATGTCTAAAACATTTGTTCAAGAGCACCGTCAAGATCATGAGATTGACAGTCATGCTCCATTGTGGGGCCTAAACATGCTCGGGCCTTAATTTTTCGTAAGTGGGCCGCAATCGAAACCACGGTTTTGGAGAAAGGACGCATGGAGTCTCATGGTGAATTGCGGAGTGAAAAGCGGGTTTCCCTCAAACCTCCTATGGATGTGCCTGCAATCGTTTTGTGAGATGAAGCTCGTAGCCCAGGGTCATATTGTGAAATGGAGCCGGTGCTCACCAAACAGAAATTGGGAAGCGCCTTTTGAATAAGCATTTGATCACCGTCGATGGTCACGTGAAGGAAAGGGCTTAGAATCCAAAGACAGCTGTTTGTAACTAACAAAGAAAACGAAGAGTCTTTACTTCTAGAGAAGCTAATGAATCTTAGCATAACGCCCAGTGATGATGAACGCATGGAGATAACCACCAAGGATAACAAAGAGTTGCATTGATGATCAAGAGATGACTCGACATGAGAAAGGAATGCAGAACAGAGAAGTAAAGTGATTTTTCTGTTGCGAGCTATGCAGGAGTGAGGATGAGCTGCAGTGAACAACTTGTAGGGAAAAAAAATGATGCACTGAAGATCATATAGAGGCATTGCGCATAGTATGCAATGGGTGCACAGAGAATATAAAAATGTAGAACATACAGACGCAAGGAGAGACACACTAATGCAGGCAAAGCAGAGTAATGTAGCAGAATAGTGATGAGACTGGTAAGCCATATATAAATGTTGTATCACTGTGATAAAGTCGTAAAAAGAAAATATTTATATTTTAGGGTGGTACGGAGGCGCTAGGGAGGAATAGTGTCCTTGGAGTTTGAAGTGGGTGCTTGAACACGGGGATTTGTAGCTTCCATCCGGTTGCAGCCAGAAAAACCAGGGTGGCAGGGTGGTGCAAGGGAGAACCATTTTTCTCTGTTATATAGGTTGGTGCCTGTGTGACTGGAAGTTGGTGCTTCCATCTAGTTGGTGTTGGAACACTCGGGGAGTTGGTGCTTCCTTCTAGTGGGTGCTAGAGAAACTAGAGTGTTGGTACTCTCAGCAAGTTGTTGCTTTTAAAACAAAGGTTGTAGCCTCAAGAGGAGTTGGAGCTCATAAGAATGATAATGTAAAGAAAATAAAGATTACTTATCATATCAAGAAGAAGAGGTTTTTCCCTTTATGGGTTTCCTCGGGAAATATTTGTCTTTGTATATTTCATGTGTGTGATTGATGGTTAATATTCTATTGCTTACTTCCCTACATCATTGTGATCACCATTAAGTGTTCTGTAAAGAGTTTAAAATGGGCAAAATTGTTTAAGCACGGTAACAACTGATTCACCCCCCCCCCCTCTCAGTTGTCCAACAATTGGTATCAGAGCAGAATCCTTTTATTTAAAGGTAGATAAGTAATCTTAAACATGTCAAGCCATGAAGGAAATTCAACCAATAAGGCCCCTTTATTCAATGGAACAAACTTTGCCTTCTGGAAAGTTAGGATGAGAACCTACATAATGGATTTAGGTGCAGATGTCTGGGATGTGGTAGAGACTAGTTATGTAAATCCAGTTGTACTAGCTAATAAGGATGACAAGCTAGAATCCAGCTTCAATGCTAAGGCTATGAATGTTATTCTGAGTGGGCTTGCAGAAGCAGAATTTGTAAAAGTTATGCACTTAGAAACTGCCAAAGAAATGTGGGACAAACTCATTAGCAGTTATGAAGGTAATGAGAAGGTAAAGGATGCCAAGCTTCAAACCTACAGATTACAGTTTGAACAGCTAAAGATGAAAGAGGATGAAACTATTGGGAAGTATTTTTTGAGAGTTGAAGAACTAGTGAATGCCATGAAGATTCTTAGTGAGAAGTTTGAAGATGTAGTTTTAGTCCAGAAGATTTTAACATCTTTGCCAAAAAGGTTCAACCCAAAGGTCTCTGCTATAGAAAAACTTAATGATCTAAAAACTCTGCCTTTTGATCAACTTCTAGGAACGTTGACTACATATGAAATGAGGATAGGTAAAGATGAATCCACTTCTAGAGAAGCATCATTTAAAGTTGATAAGAATGAGGACTCTGAGCCTGATGAAATTGAAGAAAAATTTGTGAGAATACTAAAGAAAAGATCAGGAAAGTACCAAGGAAAATTTCCCTTCAAATGTTTTAACTGTGGAAAGATAGGTCACTTTGAATCTAAGTGTCCACACAAGAAGAAGGATCAGAATTCTGAAGGAGAAAAGAAGTTCAAACCCAAGAGATTTGGTAAAAAGAAAAGTTTATGTGTAAACAATGATGACTCTTCAGAAGACACAGACAGTGACTCGTCATGTGAAGATAAGGTTAATGCCTTTATGCTTATGGCCCAAGAGGATTATGATAATAAAAGCATAGGAAGTAATTTTGACAATGAAGAAGTTGTGGTTGACTTGGAAGGAGAACTGATCAGTGCTCTAGAAGAAATTACTAGACTTGGATCTAAGAAGAAAAGGCAAAAACAATTGATGATACAGTTTGAGAAAGACAATAAAGAACCTAATGAAGATTTTGCCCTGCTAAAAGTGGAATTAGAAGAGGCAAAGAAATTAAAGGACATTCTGAAACAACAGTTATCAGAAAAGAAGGCAAGGTGTGAAGCCTTGGAAGAAGAGGTAGTAAAAACCAGAAAATAGATGGAGAAGTTTAAAACATTGTATCTTCAAAACCTTCCAAGCATTAAAGCCACAACAGAACTAAATGACATTCTAAGCAAGAAAAGATCTTCATTGTTGAAGACTGGTTTAGGGTATGTAAATGGTTCAAGCAACAAACATCCAGAAAGCAAAGAGCCAATAAAGATGATCAAGTTCCAAGTCAGCAAACAATCATACCATGAGAGTACTCTGTCACCTTAAGCTAATAAAGACAACATGATCCCTGATAAAAAACAAAGAGATCAGAAGATGGAGCAACAAATGCCAAAAAGAAGGCCATCCTTTAGGTACCAAAATTTATTTCATGGCTATTGTTTTTACTGTTCTAATTTTGGTCATAAGATTGTAAACTGTCAAATTAAGTTTAGAGACATGCAACTGAGGAGGTCAAGAAATAGACAATATTTACAACATAGAACTAAGCAGCCAATGAATAGACAACGTGGCACCAATCACTTTGACCTACTGAACAATGATTTCGAATGTTATAACTGTCATAACTTCGGCCACAAAGCTGCAAACAGCCATTTGAAGAAGTACAAGGCAGATCCAACGATAAATCCTTTAGCTAGAAATGTCAGTACATGGAAAAAGAAAGACAGTGAGAAATGTGGTCTAGTACCTTCAACTCAAAAACAAAAAGACCCCCGGTATATAGACAGTGGATGTTCCAAGCACACGAATGGAGACAAGGATAAGTTTTTGTCTATAAGTAAAAGTAAAATAGGCAATGTAACCTTTGGAAATGATGAACCAGGTAAAATCCAGGGTAAAGGCATGGTGAGTTTGAGTAATGGTAAAGGAAAATCCTAGGGTGTTCTGCTTGTAGATAGGCTGAAACATAATTTGCTCAGTGTAAGTAAAATGTGTGACAAAGGATGTGAAGTGGTGTTCACTTCCAAGGATTGTAAGATAAAGTCTATAAACTTAAAACAAGTGGTGGCTAAAAGCATAAGGACAGAAAATAATGTATATGTGTTGAAAGAATATAAAGAAGAGTTTCATCTAAGAAAACATGATGAAATCTAGTTATAGCATAGGAGACTTGGACATCTAAACTTTGACCACTTAATCAAGCTCAAAAATCTTGAGGCAGTAAAAGATATTCCAAGAATATCAAAGCCACAAGACTCTGTGTGTAAACCCTGTCAAGTAGGAAAGCTAACCATGGCACAGTTTAAATCCAAGAGCTCTACTTCAACAGAGAAACCACTCCAATTAGTTCATATGGATTTATGTGGACCATCAAGACAAGAAGGCACAGGGAAGAAAAACTACTTTATGTTGATCATTGATGATTACTCCAGACTTACTTGGGTTGATTTTCTCAAAGAAAAAACTGAAGCATTTGAGAAATTTAAAATATTTAAGGCTTTAAATGAGAATCAAACAGGCAAGAGGTTAAAGGCAGTAAGATCAAACGGAGGAGGATAATTTATGTCAAGTGAGTTCAAGGAATTATGTGATAAACATGGGATCAAGAAAGAATACAAAATCCCAGGAACTCCACAACAAAATGGAGTATTTGAGAGGCAAAAAAGAACAGTTCAACAAATTGCCAGGTCAATGATGAATGAGAAGAACATTGGTCAAACTTACTGTGTAGAAGAAATACACACATCAGTCCATATTTTTAACAAGGCCCACCTCAGACCACATAGTGACAAGACACCTTATGAACTATGGTATGGAAGACATGCTTCAATCAAACACTCCAAAGTCTTTGGGAGTAAGTGCTACATAAAGAATAATAATGAAAACCTTGGCAAGTATGATGACAAGGATGATGAAGGCATCTTCTTAGGATATGCTACCAATATTAAAGAATATAGATTCTTTAATAAAAGATTGCATAAATTAGTTGATCGCAATGATTTAAAGGTTGATGAAGGAGTCTCGAAAAGAGAGGTGAGAAATATTGAGCCTACCACAGAGGACATAGCTTAAATGAAAGATGAACAGTTCCAAGAATCAAATGGAGACACTAGCATATTTGGGTCATTTTGCGATGGTTGTTTCGATGCTCTTGTGATGTTATGTCGTTGACATTGTGACGAATCTAGAGTATTTGAAACGTCATTTTATGTCACGTGGAAATTGTGACAAACTTGAACAAACGTCACAAGAGTGACAACATAGGCAATTGCGACAAAAAAAGAAATATCGTCGCCAATATGCCAATATAGGAAAACTATGTGAAACCAACATTTTGTCTCAATTGCGACGCCCATTATGACAACAAATTTCGTGGTTTATATAGAAAAAATATCGCAATAATTTAATCGGTCGTCGCACTGGCGACGACAACTTTTCAACAACTTTTTGTTGTTTACGTAGCAAAATCGTCGCATCAATTGAAGTTGTCGTCGCGTGTGCAACAACTTTTCATTGTTTATATAACAAAACCGTTGCATCAATTGAAGTTGTCATCGCACATGCGATGACAACTTTTCATTTTTATATAGCAAAACTGTCGCAACAATTGAAGTTGTCGTCGCATGTGCGACAAGAACTTTTCATTTTTATACAGCAAAATTGTCGCAACAATTGAAGTTGTCGTCACACGTGCGACAACCACTTTTCATTTTTACATAGAACAACTGTCACAACAATTGAATTTGTCGTCGCACAGGCGACGACAACTTTTCATTTTTATATAGCGCAATTGTCGCAACAATCGAAGTTGTCGTCACACAGGCGACGACATCTTTTCGTTGTTTATTCAGCAAAACTGCCGCAACAATTAAGGTTTGCGTCGCAATTGCGACAACCAATATTTATTTAAAATATATATATATATTTTAGGCTGCAACTTTGATATTAATATTAATATTACCATAATAATTTTTTAATTGATATGTGCTCCATTACTAATAATTTAACAGACAATTAATGAAGTCGAAGCACTAGAACTTCTCTGAGCCGCTAAACCTAGAATATGATGCCCTCTCTGTCAATTCCATGAAGAATCTACCCAAAGCCCATGAAATTACCATTTTCGACGGCCTCCTTCTCTTTCTCTGTCAGTCAGGCTTTTATGTGGATCTTGGCCTCCTTATCTGTCGCTATCCCTCGACTTTCTCTTTCCCAACTCCTTCTCTATGTCTTAGCATTCTCTTGCCCTAGCTCTTGCACTCCTCTTGGCCTCTTTCTCTTGCCCAACTATTATCTTCTCTATCGCATGAGTGCAGTGTCAAGTGTGCTCTAGCTATTGCCCTCCTCTTGGCCTCCTTCTCTGTCACAAGAGTGTGTCAACTGTGCTCTAATTTCATGAGTGTGAGACGCGCGGGCGTGAGTCATGTCTTTTGTTTGTTTGAATTATATTTTTTTAATTTTTTTAATTAATATATTTTAAAAAATTAATTTATATTTAATTATATTTAACATATATAATATATATGTGGGTTAGTGGTGAATGAATTCATGGTTAGTGGGTCAACAAATTAATGAGTTAGTGTATTAGTGTGTAGTGGGTTAGTGAGTTGGCGGGTAAGATGTTAGTGTGTTAGGGGTTAATGTGTGAAGGGTTAGGGGCTAATGGGTTGGGGATTGGTGGGTTATGGGTTAGTGGGTTAGAGGGTTAGGTGTCAGTGGATTCAACGTTACAGGTTAAGGGGTAAAGGGTTAGTGGGTTAGTGTTTAGTGGATTAACATGTCAAAGGATTAAGGGTTAGTAAGGTATGGCTTAATAGGTTACAAGTTAAAGGGTTAATGGTTAGTATGGGTTAAGTGTTAGTGGGTGAATGGGTTAGTGGTTTAGATGCCACTAAGTGAGTGTGTTAGTGGTTCAGAAATCATTGAGTGAGTTTGTTAGTGGTATAGGGGTTAGAGGGTTAGGGGTTAGTGGCTAGTGGTTAGTGTGTTAGGAGTTATCGGTTAAGGGTTAGTGTGTTATGGGGTTAGTTGTAAGGGGGATAATGGTTTAGGGTTCAGTAGGTAATGGTTTAATGGGTTAGGAGTTGGCGTTTTAGAGGTTATGGGTTAATGGGTTAGTGATTTGGAGTCTAGTAGGAGTTAGTGGGTTAGTTGTCAAGAATTAGTGTGTTAG
>ML830293.1:2042-20755 GCA_009831015.1 Picea engelmannii | reverse complement strand
GGGATAACACGATTCAAAACAAATTCAATTCATCAATGAGACAATTAAAACTTAAATGCCATATTTCATAATCTAACATAGAAGTGATATAGTCTAGTTCTTTTGTGTATGGTGAACATCTATGACTAAGTTGCATGTTTCGTACTTTATCTCATTCTTTATAATAAAAAATTATGAAGAAAATTACATGATGCTAAATACTTACATACATTTAAGTATAATCTTAAGAAATAGATATATTTATACTCAACCTAAAGAAATAATTCATTGATAAGAGATTCATTTTCTTGTTATTTAGTTTATTGAAGTGATTCCATAAAATTAGAATTATGCATTAAAAACACTTTGAAAAAAATATATAAGATGTATTACACATATAAAACACTTATACACAAATTAACAAGATGTATTCCCTTACATAATGCAAGTTGATATTAGAATAAAAAGGCTCTGTGCGAAATCCATTTATGAAAATATGTAGAAAAATACAACATTAATGAGAATGTGATTTAACCATCAAGAATGTAGACTATGAAAGTGAATTTGAAGTTTTTATAAAATTATGCATAAAATAATATATTAATATAATTATGCATAGCAATATAATTTAAAACTTTAATTTGAATACATTATTTTTTTTAAATTGTTTTATTATTTTTAGTAATGTTATTAACAATCGTAAAATAAATAATATAAAAAAGAAAATACCCAAAATAACATGTCTTATTATACTTGCTTTAGGTTAGGTATATAGCGATAAGTTCACATTAACTTTCTATTAGGCTACACATGGATCAAAAAAATTTAGCCATATTCCTAAGTTTGACTATACCAAATCAAATTATTTATTTTCATATTATTTCAAAAACAATTTATCTATTAAGTGGGTCTAAAAATGTACATATTTTTATTAGATTCATTTAACTAGTTCGCTATGATAGGGTTTTCGCAGCCCCATAGGGTTTCTGCAGTGGACTGACTAGCGGTCTAACAAGTCATAGGTTAGAGGGTTTCTAAGTACAACTAGATGTTTTTGGTTCCAAAGTAGTGCTAGCCAGCATGGAGAGTCTATAGGTCTAGATGGCTTCACATGTCGATCTCTCCTGGGCTGACGAGGATGAACTGTGGGCAAACGATGATATGTTTTTGGCGGAAGAGACCTATATACTACTATACGAATGTCAACAACAAGTGGTGGTTGCTCCAATGTCAGATCCCTCGCTCGCAATTAAGTCCTCCTCTCCTTCCCGACATCTCACTCTAGATGACGACAGAGACTTTACATCCGCAGTAAAGTCTACTTAAAAAGCTCGACAGGTGCCCCCCGATGTAAGCAGAAACTTCCCACCCGGATCTCATCATGTGCCTAACACGAGCCCTGATGTAGATCGTCTCAAAAGAGGATCCTCTCGAGAAGGTTTCTCATTAGTTCCTCCTAAACCAGACCCTTCACCCTGTTTTGGAGTCCCTCCATCGAACTCTGCTACACAGAACTCACATCTTTGTGGTAATGGTGCAGGACATAACAGGGCTATAGGTAGCTCAGCTTGGTTAAACTACAAACAAAAGTGTTGGAAGGTGCACGAGGGTAAACCTAGTTGTGTCCTCGCCCATGACATTGCAATGGATAGGGTGATTGGCCTTTCGGAGAAAGCGCTAGTGGGTAAGTTTTACTATTCTAGGATGAACAAGATTCAACTGTCTGAACGGATTTTAAGATTCTGGAAACCTCTATTAGGATACTATCCTAGGTTTAGTTTATTGTCGAACCACTGGTTGGTTTTCCATTTTCTTTCTAAATGTGATCTACTGAGAATTTTGGGTTCTCCGTGGATCATTGGAAGAGGTGTACTAATGTTAAAAAGATGGTACCCGGGTTTCAACCCACAACTAGAAAATTTCACGAAAACAAGTTTTTGGATGCTACTGCCCGACTTTCTAATTGAATTCTGGTCCGTCAGAATCTTCAAGCCAGTTGCAAATTATGTTGGAAAATTCATCTTCTTTGACGAACAATCGCTCCGCTGGAGTAATTAAAGGCTTGCTTGGGTACTGGTTGAGTTAGACCTGGACATAGGTTTGCCAAATATTATCGACATCACCATCGGGGATCCACATCTCTTTCAAGTTGTGTACTTTTAGAAGGAACCCTTTCGATGCCACTCCTGCTAGCAAACGAGCCATCTAAAATCTAAAAGTCTGGTATCCAAGGAGCGCACATAAAACACTGGTCCAAATTTGTCAGATTTTGATCAAGATGAAGGTACTGGTTCAGGTCCCTTTGATAGTGGATCTTCTTAGGTAAGATGCATTTCTTTTTTCCTTCCTTCTTTAGCAAATTGTCCTCGGACGAGCTTGATTATTTAAAATGTAATGAAAGGTGAGTGTTAGATATTTTCGGAGATTTTTGGGACCTCCTTATGAAAAAATTCGATAAATCAGGCGTTTGTCATGATTTGAGCTCCATAGAATTAGTTCATGACAACCCTGGGGATACACAACCGAATCCCCCCACTGTTTTTGTTCCATCTAAAGTTTCTCCCTCTTTTTTTTTGGGTCCAAAGAAGGTTTCATCTAATGACATAAGTTTTTTGATAGGTGGATGTTTTATTTCAATTCCTAATAAAGTTATAGATGTTTTGGAGAAATCCACGAGTGGTGTATGTATTGTTTCGGATCCTGTCCCTAGACCGTATGCCGATAACATAACCTTTTTTGGCCTGTCTTTTAACACTATCAACCATATCCCCAAGACTGTAGAGTCCTTATCCCCCTTGTCCCTTCCCGTTTCTAACCAAACTACTCTACTACCTTCTGCTTCAAATCGCTCCAATGTTAACATTCGTAAAAAGACCAGATCCTGCATTCCAAAGGTTTCCCCTGGAGCCACTAAGGTGGTTTGGCACCTTTCGGTGAGTTGGCCCTTGTTTTTCTAGAACATGACAGATCACACACCACAGTTCTCCCCAATTCTGTGGAACCTAATCCAGATAGGATCTCCTTTCCGACCCTTAGAGAAAGCTAATTGACCTCCCTAGTCTCCTTATGATTATCTTATCCTTCAATATTCGAGGGTTTGGGGGACCCTTAAAACTTGCCTCCCTCAAAGAACTTTTGAAATAGATTAACCCTGACATTGTTTTTCTTCAAGAAACTTTAGTGAACGACAAGAAAGCTAAACATCTTTTCCTCCAATGTTTTCCTTTGTGGAATGTTATGGCTCTGGATCCTTTTGGACGATTGGGTGGCTTGCTGAGTGGATGGAACCCAACATTTGTTAAGATTTATGCATTTGGCACCTCTGCAGGTATTTATTTGGAAGGCAGATTCAAACAGTTCGTGGATAAAGTGAAATTGCTCAATTGTTACGCTCCCTATAAAGATAGGGAACTTTTCTGGCAACCTATTATTCAATCTGGATTATTAAGAGAAGAATGTATTATAGTGGGTGGTGACCTCAATTTAACCCTTTATGCGAGGGAGTTGTGGGGAGAATTAGCCAGAAGTGACCCTCTTGCAGACTACTTTACAAGCCTCATACATTCTTCTGGTTTAGTGGATATTCAACCGACTAAAATGGCTACTAGTTAGAGGAATGGGAGAGTAGGTACTGCTGGTATTTCGAAAATACTGGATTGTTTTCTTCTTGATGATTCTCTTATTGGTGGCAATAGTAAGATCAGAACATGGGTTATCAATTCTACCATTTCGGTCCACAATCCGATATGATTACAATTGGAATCTTACTCCCATAAATCTCCTCCACCCTTTAAATTCAATACTTCATGGATCAAGGATCCAGAGTTTACCTCCCTTATAAAGCAGACATGGCTTTCTATGGAAAATTGGTTGGACCCTTCCTCTATTCAACTACTGTGTGCTAAAATGAAGAATTTAAAGAAAGCAGTGGTAGTATGGCAGAGGGATAAGAAAGCACAATTACAATCAGAACTACACCACATTAAAGTAAAGATGGCAAAGATTTTTGAAAAGTGCCCATCACAGGTTTTTGTTCAGGAGGATATGGATATCCTAAAGGCACTAAAATAGAGGAAGGAATTGATACTTTTTATTGAAGAATTGACATGGAGGCTTAGAAGTCGGGCTATCCGGCTTAACAAAGGTGATAATAATACTAAATTTTTTCATAATTTTTCCACACAGAGAAGATCTCAAAATACTATATGGGATATAGTAGATGATGTTGGTGTTCGTCAATCAACCAATTATGAGATTAAGAAGATCACATTGAAACATTTTAAAGATCGGTATAGTGCGATTGTAACAGAGGATACCTATAGCCAAATCAAGGTACTTGATCATATGGCAATTTTTTTTAATGATACAGAAAGTGATGAGATCGACAAAGTAGTCACGTTAGAAGAAGTTAAAGAAACTATTTACTCTATGCCAAAGGATAAAATCCCAGGCCCAGATGGCTGGCCTCAGGAACTCTTTCAGACTTTTTTTGAGATTTCGGGGGAGGATCTTCATAAGGTCGTCGAAGAATCCATATATTCTAGAATTATTTCAGGTGCACTCAATGCTACCTTCTTTGATCTTATTCCCAAGGTAAACAGGCCAGAATCCTTTCATGACTTTAGGTCTATTGCCCTCTATAATTTTGTATATAAAGTCATTTCCAAAATTATTGCCACAAGGATGAAAGCAAAATTGGTAGCATGTATCTCTGTCGAGCAGTTTGGTTTCCTAAAGAATCATTTAATCTTTGATGTTGTGGGAATAGCACAAGAATGTTTACACACTGCTAAGACTAAGAAGTTAAGCAACATTATTCTTAAGTTGGATTTGAAGAAAGCATATGATAAGGTGAGATGGCAATTTCTAAGAATGTTATTAACTCAGATCGGGTTAAAATGGGAGGCTACCCAATGGATTATGGCTTGTATTACCTCTGTTAACATGGAAGTTTTAATTAATGGCTCTTGGACTGAATTTTTCAAAAGTTATCGAGGGCTCCGACAGGGTTGCCCCCTCCCCCCCCTGTTATTAATTCTAGTTGTTGAATGTTTAAGTATATTATTGAATAAGGTTGTGCTAGAAGGGGATTTTCATGGCCTCAAAGTTGCTACAGATACCATAGTCTCTCATCTTCTCTTTGTAGATGATGTTCTAATTTTAGGGAGTGGGAATTATGAAGACTGGATGGAATTCAAAACTATCTTTACTAGTTTTTGTATCGCATCTGGTATGGATATAAATTGTCATAAATCATGTTTTCTTGCACGGAACATAGATACGAGTCTAGAATAAAGGATTTAATCAACTTTCAACATACAATTCATCAACATTTAGGAAGGCATGAAATATCTTGGGTTTTATTTAAAACCAAACTGCTACAAGGTAGCAGATTGGAACTAGATGATTCAGAAGATTGAGAAAAGAATTAGCAATTGGACATTCTGGTGGCTCTCTTCAGAAGACAGAATGGTCTTAGAAAAATCAGTGCTACAAAGCATCCTTGTGTACTAGCTCATTTTAGTGAAGATTCTTGCATCTATTTTACACAAGATTCAACAACTCATGGCAACTTTCATTTGGAAAGGAGCTAACAAATCTACAGGATTTCACTTAACAAAATGGCAAAACATTGTCAGTCCAAAGGAAAATGGTGGATGGGGTATAAGGAATATCTTCTGGTTTGCCCAATCATTGGCTGCAAAATCATATTGGAGAGGACTATTTGGTAATAGTCTGTGGAGTCGGATCCTTAAAAGGATTTTATCGGACCTCTTGGCTACGTAAAGATGATTGTAAGTACCCAATTTCCTATATTATCTAGAAAATTTTTATGGATTCTTTGCATATTATTAAGCGATGGTTGGCTTGGAAAATAGGGTGTGGTAAACAGGTCATTATTGGGAAGGATCCTTTCATAGGAGATAATGCATCTTATAAACTCTCAGTATCCTTAATTCGACATCTCAACAATCGAAATATTTATACCTTAGCACATGCGGCTTTACTAGATGTACCAGGTTTTAGACAAAGATGGATAGATGCCAATCAATTTGGACTATCAGGGGACTTGGCAACTGAATGGAATATCTTCCTCTTAAATTTGAAAAGTAGTGGAATTACTCTTAATAATACAAATGACAAGATTGTTTGGTCATGGAACAGGGCCATGGGAACAGTAACTGCTAATTTAGCATATCATTCCATCGCTAACAATTATCACAAAGAAAGAACTAGATGGTGGTTTAAGTCTATATGGAAAGTTAATATCCCAAGTAAAATTACTTGCTTCATGTGGTTATGCTTGAAGGACTGTATCATCACTGGGGCAAATTATAGGAAACGGGGAGGCATTGGACCTTTAGTTTGCAGTCTTTGTCTCAAGGATGAAGAGACAACTTCTCATCTGTTTATACATTGTAAACCACACAATTCATATGGAAAGAAATATTAAACTCTCTCAATGTTACAGATGCTTGGAAGTATTCCAGAGTGGAAGATAATTTGTTGCAATGGTTTACACAATATCCAAGGATGAGACATATTCATTTTCTGGTTATTTGGGGAATATGGAAGTACATAAACAAAATCTTATTTGAGAACTGGAAAAGAGAGGACTCCAGAATAACAACAAAAATTATGCTTGATATTAAGGAACACAATGGGACAGGTGAAGTAGACAAATTTGATTTTATACTAAATCCATTTTTCTTTGATAAAAATCCAATAGGATTTTTTGATGGTGCAACTGTTGATGATAATTATGGAGTTGGCATCTTTATAAAATTAAATTTAGACCACTTTTATAGGGCTCACTTTGCAGGAGATAAAGGTAATAATATGAAAGATGAAATTCTGGGACTATGGGGTCTTTTATACTTTGCTTATAGGTTGTCCATAAGAAAAATGATGGTTGCTGGAGATTCCAAGGTGGTGATTGACTAAATTAATGACTGTTCAAATCTGAACCTGTTATATCTATCCAGCTGGAAAGAACATATCAGAAGTCTAAAGGAGAAATTTGATGAAGTCAAATTCATGCATGTACACAGGAAATACAACATTGTTGCAGATAAACTATCCAAAAAAGAGTTGGACAACCCCCTGGGTTGGTTTTTTTTATGAGGAAACCATTATGCTGATAATTTTTTTATATTTTAAAGTCAGAAACCAATGTACATCGACATTAGATGGAAAGTTTACTTTTACTTTTAGATAAGTTAAGTTTATGATACTGTGTATAGCAAATTGACGGAAGTCAATATAAAGTTTCTTGAATACTTGTTTAAAGTATATGTCAAATCATCAAGGATTTTGAGGAGACTAATAGAGAACAACATATTTCTCTTATCTATATGTAACTAGAAAGGCCACTTGATCCTAATAGAATAATAGTGGGACTGTTTTTTTCTGTGTGAAAAAAATAATTTATCTATTAAGTGATTGGTAGATCAATTGAATGTCTTATCGACCTTGTAATCATTGTTTTCAACACTTCAAACGAGAAAAAAAGAACCATGAATAATGTAAAGAAACTAAAAAAACTCATGGAATCTGACAAACCTTATCAAATTTAGTGCCAAATTGCTTTCCAGGCATGGAATCTCACAAACCTTATCATATGGAATTTAATTCCAACTCACTTTCCTTAAATTTCACATTAGTTTATTTTTCCTTGCCATAGTTTGCACGCAAGTATTCAATGTTGTACATGTTGATCACTATATACTTCTAATTGGAAATAACTTTGAAACAAATCTCAACCTCTAAGTCACGCATGCCAGAAGTTCTTCACACACAACAAACATATAAAACAATAAAATAAGCACTAATTAATTTGCGGTACTTATACTATTTCACTTTATTTATGGTGTTTTTTTTTACATTTTTACAATTTTTTCTTATTGATAAAAAGATTACTATAAATTTATATTATATTTTATAATGTAAACAATTTTATATCATTAATGTTTTTCATCTTGATAAAACTAATACGTTAATTCTTGTTAGTAAAAGCTTGCCGCATAGTACTTAAATAATTGATTTACGATCATGAAAAACATGGTAAAAAGTTTATCATGAGTGATTATAAGCCGATAAGAGATAAGCCTTTCGAGATCTCTTAAACTCATGAATCTCTGATGATGCTGCCAATTAGCTAACCTATATTTATAATAATAAAACAATAAAATAAGCAATAGATGTGCATATCAGAGATAAACATCTCTTATGTAGAAAATGTTCTACCACCATCTGACATCTGTGAAGCTCATGAATCTCTTTACCTGCTAATTGATAGTTATCATATTACATCATTCGTAAATTTTTTGAGATAGGCATGAAATATTTCATTCCGGCTCAATACCCATACCAACCTTTAGAAGAAATGCCTATACAGAGCAATCTTGACGGGTTGCTCTATAAGTATAGATTTTGATGGGTTGCTATATAAGTATAGATTTCACTATAGAGCATGTATCACAAGAAAAATAAATGCAAACTTATTAAAATCTCAATTTTTTAAGTTTATTAAAATAAAACATATATTGCAATAATGAAATCAATCGAGCAATATTTAGAAATGAAAGTCTTTTTCACTTATTATATAAAATAATAAATCAATTAAAAAAAATAAATCAATAATATATTATGTAATTTTCAAACTTGGAATAAATGCAAATGCATTGATATGTTGCATTCCTGCATAGATGCAAGTATAAGTGGCCATGCAACCTTGTTACAAGAATGGGCTTTTAGACTCATCAACAATTTAGTTCTTCTTAAGTGGTGTTTTACATGTATCTACTAGAAGATCAAGGACGCTAAGCAAGCACATATGGATGGAGGCTAAGGAAGCACATATGGATGATGGAGATGAAATAAGGTAGTGACAAATAAACAACCTAGATTTCTTAAAGTGTGTAATAAGTTCATATTTTTCCATAATAAAAATGTTTATCAATATAAACATGATATGAAATTTTTTATTGATATACAAATCTTTAGTTTATTTTATTTATATTATACTAACTAATTATAAGAAAAATAAAATGAATTGGAAAAAAAATATTGATATTATGGAAAAACATGAGCATACCAAAGTTTAAGTGATATGGGTTGTCTTGCTTATAAGTAAAATGGCTTCTTTTCTTACAACTAGCTAGGTATGGGTAGTTGGATTATACTTGACAATTCCAATCCATTATTGTAAGATATGGATCTCCTATTTGTACAACCTCTAACATTATAGGAGTGTCACTTATGTTGGATTCTTCTCAAATGATGACTTCCATATCATATTTGATATTCTTCTATTGGCTCCTCCTTGCCAATGTATTCAATAGATATGGAGGTTTGTGATTTGTCTATGTAACTTTTGAGTCGCATAATAAGCAAGACTTGAGTACGAATATCGTAGCCTCTAAGAAGCTTTGCTAGCTCAAACACATTTATCTTCTACCACAACTATGCTCTAGAGCTCCATGCCTTCCTTTATAATGTCCAAGCTATGTTACATGTTGACCACCTCGAACAAGTGGTAAATTTCTTGCTTGTATGGGATATTGAGCCTTGAGACCTCATGGAGAACTTCATCTGCCCCAAGGTATGTAATTATGAGTATAAATAATTATTACAAAACAATATTTTTATTTTTAAAATAATTTGAGTAAAAAATGAAGTGAAAAGTCCACTGAAATGGTTAACATGTGAGAGTTTGTTTATTTTTGGAGAAAAATTCTTGAGCATGGGTGGGGAGGATAATATTCCATCTCACAACTATTGGAATTGGACCCAACCATTCAAATTAGAACAGGTGAGAGTTTGTTTATTTTTGGAGAAAAATCCTTGGGCATGGGTGGGGAGATAATATTCCATCCTATAACTATTGGAAATGGACCCAACCATTCAAATTATGTCTAATTAACGTAAAACATCCAACCTATATTGATAGATTAAAGGAGTAAATTAAAACATTAAGGGGAAATAAGTCTCTCACACATAGAAAAAAATAATAATGATATTGGTTTGAAAAAAATTAAGTAAAATAAGAAAATAGAGAAAGTCTCAACCTCTTCTTTATTGCACCTAGAATAACTAGATGAAATTAGATGCTTTACAACTACAAGTTTAAGATGAATGTACGCTAATGTAAAAACAATCCACGCCATTAAAATTAAATTAAGTTAAGTTGTGCTTCATCAATAACTTTAAAATACTCGCGAAATTATTATCGGTTACTTTTGTATGAGTTTTGTTTAAGAATTTTATGTGTGTTCATTGTTTAGGACTTCGGTTTTGTAATTATAAGCCCTGGGTTCTATAATTATAGAAAGAAAGCAATAATTATAAGCCTTGGGTTCTATAATTATAGAAAGAAAGCAAACGCACCAATTACAAGAAGCATACGACACGGTGTTTGCTTGTATTGTGTGGAGGAGAATGGAAATCCAATGCCTGCTCCTACCGGTAACTCTGCCTCTGCCATGAATCGGACGCCACAATACCCATGCCAACTCTCTGCGAACCTCAGATACTCGGTCACTTTTGTGTGAATTTTGTTTAAGAACATTTGTGTGTAGGTCTTAGGTTCTATAATTATAAAACGAATGCAAATGCTTACTGCAAGATGCATATGACATAGTCTTTGCTTGTATCATGTGGATGAGAATGGAGGTCCAATGCTTGATCCTTCCCCTAACTCTGCCTCTGCCATGCATCCGACGCCACAATGCTCATGTCTACTCTCTGCAAGGAAATCATTACCTCAAATACTCCCCTCGACCCTCTGCTTTTTATTTCAAATGCAGGGCAAGGGCGAGGGAGATGTCGAAGGTGAAGGCGAAGGAGCCTATAGAGAATTGGGGAGGCATTGGCTTGTCATTGTTTGGAGCGGGCTTTGTAATGGGTCCTCTTCTGGACTCCCTTCATTCACGTGTTCACCTACAAATTTATGAAAATGCCGCCATTCACATTGGGCCACTTTACACAAACCTTTGGGTAATGCTCCTCCTTCCTGCTTTCATCATCTGCATCTGCTCCTGCAAGTAAGTGTGTATATATATATATATATATATATATATATATATATATATATATTGAATTGAGTGAATCAATTCAATAGTACTAAAAATATTGAATTGAATGAATCAGGTCCCTCCATTGTTGGGTGTGTTTTACAGCGTAGTGGGGTTGCTGCAACTCTTTTTGGATCAACGAATTGCCCATAAATACAGAGCTCCCCAAGGAAGTTTACAACAAACACTTATTTCTCTGATGTAAGTTACTTTGTCAAAACATGGAAATAATAGTCTTTCAGCTTAATTTAGCGCTGGTAGCACTTCATCAAAATTAGTTTCGGTTTCACCCTTTGCCGAAAAGCTTGGCAGAAAATAGTGCTCAGCTAGAAGATCAATTTGAGTTTAACTCAATATGTCTTCCAGTGATAATTAACCAAAACACAGTGCCGTGCATTTGGTTCAATGATTAAGAGAAACATAAAATCTTGCAGATTAAAATGCTTTAACTAACCCAACAAATAAATGCACAAGAGACCCAGCGGCACAGTTATGGGACACCGGGCTTATAGTGGAGAAACCCCCAGCAGGGTTAAAACTCCACTCTCAACAATGCATGGTTATATTCCCATTTCCTCCATGCAACGACCCTCTTTAGATACAAAATCTCCACATAAACTTTCCAAATAAGTGTCCCCGCTCTTAACTTTCCTATTTTCTTCGTAATCATCTTAACAAAACACAAAAACTTACTAAATCATTATAAAACACATACTGAACTTACATAAAATGAAAACTCAGCCACAACTCATGTGACAACTACACAACACGTATGAGCTATTTCTAACACTCCCCATAGCGAGTCAGAACTCATGTGACAACCACACAACAAGTAGGAGCTATTTCCAAAGCTCCCCATAGCGAGTACTCGTTGCGAATGTAATTGCTGTCTATGTGATAACCACACAACAAGTAGGAGCTATTTCCAAAGCTCCCCATAGCGAGTACTTGTTGCGAATGTAATTGCTGTCTATGTGACAACCACACAACAAGTAGGAGCTATTTCCAAAGCTCCCCATAGCGAGTACTTGTTGTGAATGTAATTGCTGTCTTTTACTTGAGGACTACTCTCTCACAAAATCAACTACTTAGATCTCTCTCCTAATCTAAGAGGACTTAAGAAGAATAAAATTTACAAGGCATCTTCCCATACTTCTTGCCTTCTACAACAATGATACAATCACGCTCACCAAACTTATAGACACACACTATAAGACCAACAATTCAAGGGTTATGCACACCATCTACCCTTTACATCATGTAACATCACTTCCTTTATCACTCTAGATGTGAAATTACACATGTACAAAACACATATGTCATCACAAGCTTGTCATGCTTGTACTTCCTCTCAAGAACAACCCATCTAGATTTTTTGCTGCAACACAAAACATTGAACGAAGTTGCTATATACATCCTTGAAAATCCTTGTCGTGGGCAATCTCCATCTTCAACCAATTCGTAAGGCATTCTACTTGACAATCATGAGGTTTGTGTTAGCTTTTGGGTTTATTCCAAAAGTGCTTTCATGGAGCTAAGAGAGCGCTAGGTCCCCTAGTCCCTTGGAGATGCTTGATGGACATGTGGATGGCTTAGTTTGGGTGGATGCTTGACCTTGGTTAGAGTGCTAGCATTGTGCACTTATCTAGGAGGTTGTTATCCTAATTGGCATCATGACTAACCAATTGGGTGCACACAGTGGGGGAGTTGGTTGGTTGATTAGGAGAGATACCTACCTAGGAGGAAAAGCGCTAGACACTTGGAGAAGGGCACTTAGCCCTAAGAGCATGGGACCATGTGACATACACGTTGGAGGTTGGACACTTGACTTGAGGATGCTTGGGTTGAGGATCACACTTCATAGAGGTTGGTTGTGGACCTAGGTCCTAGACACATATGTTGAGGAGAAGCATTGGAACATAGTAACCACCTTGGCACACATGTTGAGGAACATTGGGCATGTTATCGCACAATCTGTACTTGCCTAAAGCCCAAAGCAAGTAGATGCAAGATTGGCGTAATAGGGAGTGACCTATCACTGTCACCTTAATAGGAAACCCCTTTCTATTTAGGAGTATGTCACAGTACCCCAAGGGAGACGTCCCCAGTGACCCGAGGGTTTGAGAAGGCTAAGGTAAAAGATACAAGAAAGTCCCTCCCCTCTCACAGGTCACTCAAGTCAAGGGTTCTTTGTGTCTTATAGAGATGAAGCAAAAGAGTAAATAAGGGGTACCTGCCCAAAACAAGACAACAAATAGAAAAAGAGTGCAATTTCCAAGTACCATATGATGTTAGCGTTTCATAAGACCATGAACCTCTGAAAAATAAGTAAGCTGATATAATACTGCAGCAATGTAATTATTTACAACAGCAATGAATGTTTTGTAACAGCCACAATAATTATGCCTTAAAAATGTTTGAAAATGACAAGAAAATATAGCTCTAAGATGACAGAATGATAACAACCTGTCATAAGCAAGATTGGCAATGTCTAATCAGCTTTTAATGTGACTTTTCAAGATAAATTTGTTGTTGTTAGATGGCTGTAGCAATCTTTTGCAACAGCAGCAAGTTAGTCAATGAATTAGTCTAAGTTAAGGTTAGTAAAAGTTAGTAAAGGTTTCAAGGAAGATAGTTTAAGAGTTGTTTGATCAATCAATCATTATAGCGAGTGGATTAGTGCCTTTTAGGGTGTATGGAGTCAAAAATAGCAGCAGCAAATCTTAGAGCAAAATAGCAATGATAGTACTTAGTCAAAGGACATGGAATGGATGGAGGAGGTGTTGGTAACCCAAGGCCTCAAGCATCCAAGTCCTAAAAGAAAATTGGCTAGAAAGTAAGGAGACTTAGGCCCTAGCGAATTCTCTTTCCTTAGACAATTTGGAAATAATATATGCAATAGGCAATTAGAGTAGGGCTACTAGAGTGCTAGCATTTTAGGGCTCTAGTAGGTATTGTGAGACAGTTGGCTTAGGTTGATAGATAGTTGGTATGGATTGTTGGTTGTCATTGATGTCAACCATTGGAGAGTGATATTGTAGATTGATTTCAACCCTTAGTGATTGATGTCAACCCTTGGAGAAAGTCCGGTAGCGAATTCTGGTAGCACAAAGGTTTGGGTAATGAACCCAAGGTTGTTCCATGTATAATGGTATGAGTTTTAATATTTTTTAAGGTAAGACTATTCTAGATGGATAGTACATGACATTCCATTTTCGGTGGTATGTGGAACGTCACATAACTCCTCACGGTTAGAGAGTTATGGCCATGAGAAGTTGGAGAACCCAGGTTTGGGTAATGGACCCAAGTTTGTTTGATGAATAATGGTATGAGTTTTGATATATTTGCAGATAATATTATTCTATATGGATAGTATATGTCATTCAATTTCTAGTGGTATGTGGAACGTCACATAACTCCTCACGGTTTGAGAGTTATGGCCTTACGAAGTTGGAGGACCCTCATATGTCATCTAGAAGCCCCACAAGGTCAAAATAGTCAAAGTGGTTTAAGAGATTTTAAAAGGTAAATAATAAAGTGAAGTGATGAGTGTACTACAATTCAAAGTGAATATAAAATAAATTATTTAAATAATAAATTTAATGGAGAAATTAGAAGTGGGTTAACCCTAAAATAAGGAAAGTGGGCAAAGTGACCTAGAAGATGTTTTGAAGGAAGCTACTTGGAGAATATAAATAAGAGGCAAGGATCTCTCATTTTAAATCACACTTGAGCATATTGAATATACATAGATGACTGAGGTAAACAAGGGATATTTAAGCCAAATTTCTGAGGGAAGGTGAAGAAAAGAAAGCCGGAATTCAAGGAAGGATAAAAAAATTTGATGATGTTTTCTAAGGGATGTTATTTACAGGTCATCTCACCATTTTTGCAATAAATTTTTTTCTAGAATGATTCAGACCGTGGCATTGTTATGCCATTGAGAAAACATGTCCAAGTATCTATGGTAAAAAATTCATCTTGTGGGTCGTTGTATTTTTGGATTTACACTCAGTGTAAAATAGGGTTTGTGGCTAGGCTTGAAACTAGTCTAAAACATGTGTTTTGGGTAAAAATGTCATAACATCTTCATAACAGATCCAAATTCAGTAAGACCAAATGTGTTGGTTAGAGTACAGTCTGTAGTATGTTGTGTAACGGTTGCAGATCGATTCAACAAATATTACGTGCGGGGCACGCTCTACAAGGTCGCTCTTTAGAATAAGTCAGAATTCAACAAGGTATGTCATTTTTGCTATAACTCCTTTTCTGAGAGGTTCCAAGTAGTGAAACTTGGAGGAATTGCATAAAACACACTGAAGAAAATTTTGTATAAGTTTCAGATCTTTATTCATTACAGGTACAAAGTTATGATTATTTCAAGTTAGGGTTGTTGACTAATCCAAAACTAGTCATGTGAGACTAAAGAAAAGTTTGATGAAAATGTTAGTCTCTTGTTGTTAAAGTTAAGGAAGGTTTGCAGGTATGTGATCATATACATCAGGTCTATTACAGAGTTACAAATCAGATTTGGATGATGAAATTGATGAGGTCATTTGGTTGAGGTACATGTCGGGTACATGGTTGAGTTAAGTAGTTGATGAGTTGGCACATACATGAGGTGTATAGTTGATGATGTTGGTGCATATTGATGAGTCATAGTTGATGAGTAGTTGAGACATGATTGGTACATACTTGGTACATGGTTGGAGGCACTTGTTAGTAGTATTGTTGACACATGGTTTATGGATGTAGCATACTTGTATTATTAGAAGCACATATTGATTTGGTGATGATTATGAGTTGTTGTGTTATGCCTGGTTGATGCACATCTTTGAGAGTTGTCTTGGTGATTGATATTGGTGAGTAGATATGATTTGGTTGATAAGATTGATGAGACAGGTTGTTGTGATAAGTTGTTTGGAAAAGTTGTTGTGATAGGTTATTTGTACAGGTTTGGTGCATGGTTGATGCACTTGTTCATGGTACAGGTTGAGGTATAGTTTGGTGCATGGTTGATGCACTTGTTTATGGTGCATGGTTGATGCACTTGTTTATGGTACAGGTTGATTACAAGTTGAGGTACAGGTTGATGCATGGTTGATGCATGGTTCAGGTTATTGGTACATGTTATTTGGTGCAAGTTGATTGGTACAGGTTTACAACAGTATATCTCACAGTGATAGTGTGACAGTGGTTCCATCATTCTACTTATATGTCAAGGCGGTTAGACAGGGCAAGGACAAGTGGTTGTAGCCACCTTCCGGTTGTAGCTGGAGAACATAGGGGGTTGTAGCCTCCTTCTGGTTGTAGCCAGAGAATTGGGGAGTTGGAGCTTCCCTCAGGTTGTAGCCTGAGAAACTAAGGGATTGGAGCCTCCTTCCAGTTGCAGCTGGAAAACAAAGGAAGTTGGTGCTTCCAATGAATGTAATTCTTCAAGACATATAAGAAAAATCATTCTGTGGTTTTCTACTGTTTTGGGTTTCCACGTAAAACACTAGTATACTGTGTATGTGTATGATTGTTCATTTGTTCATTGCTTATTTACTCTGCAGTTATTGGATGATAATGATACATTGATATAACACTTGGATTATATAGTTAAAAAGGATTAAATTTCTCTATTACTGATTCATCCCCCCTCTCAGTAATCCAACAACTACTTCTAAACAAGGTGCACTTTGAGAAATTCAAACAAGTGGAAAACTATAGAGAAAAAGATAATAACTTATGTTTCTCTCCTAGGGTTTTAAGCAATCAATTTCATAATCTTTAACATGAACCAGGTAAAATTTACCACAAACATTCATTAACATAAGAAAATTGCAGATTTTATACTTACTTCACCAAGAATAATCAAGCCAAACCCTAGTTGAAGATCCTCCACAATGAAGAAAAGCCAAAATACACCAAGAATTGCTTCTCCAAGAAGTTTCACACTAGTTAGTTTAGCCAATAATCCTTAAAGAGGACCAAATTTCAAACCACACACTTGTGCAATGAGTTTATTGATGAAAAAATAAGAGTTTTCTCTCTCTATTTATACATTATCAATGACCTTTAATTAAAATTAGGTCATAAAAAGGCCGACATGGCCAAATTACATTTAAAATCCAGTTTTTACATAAATGACATTAATTAAACCCTAATTTCATCTCCAAGGGTGACGTCATGCCCTTCTAGGGTGACGTTAGCCCCCTAAGGTGGAACGCTTGGCCTCAATTACAGAACGTTTGGCCTTCAAAGGCCCTGAAGGCTGCCACATGTGTCGACTAGCACATAACTACCCTCATAAATGCAAACCCTGTCTGGATGACATCTAGGGTCAAAATGATGACGTCATGGGCTCTCAAGGGTCAACGTCCTGGTGGAAAGGAAAGACCCCCCTGGGTCTAGGCCTGCTAGAGTGTCTCGGGGGCAACGTCCTTCTTTCTTCGTGGTGCAAGCCTCGGGTGTGTCTCTGCCCCTGGTTGGGGTCACATCATCCATCTATGGGCTTTCAACCCCATGGAGGTCTGAGCTAATCATTCCCCCATATGTACCTATCCACCGGGCAAAGTCCTGCAACAACAACAAGTACGCCCTCCAGGACTTCATAAGTCACAGGGATCATAGCAATGTCAATCACATCTAATAATCAAATTACCCAAACATGTGCATTAAACCCCCCTTTACTCAGACAAATGCTCAATACGTTATGCAGTTTAACAAGTCAGGTTTGGAGAAGGTCTCAGGGTGTCCTATTGGGCTAATCCTTCTTAAGTTTGGGGTGTTTCCCAGGTGAGAGCCAATCTAGGTCATGTAAGTGTGTGAGGTGGCATGGGGAAGTGTTTGGGCATGGGGTGCAGTGATAACAAGGAAATGTAGGTCTTACCTATGGGTGCCTTTGTAGAGGGCGAGCTGCACCTTATCATGGATGTCATTGTTTCCTAGACCATCAATGTCTTTTATTCTTAGTCTTATTGATTTTCTTTGTGCTTCAAGGGAAGAGTTGAGGGACACTGTCATGGCTTGGTGACCAGAGGTGACAGTGTTATCCACAAGCATTTCACGGAGATGAGAAGGTTGGCCCGTGATGAGACCCCCTTTCTCTTGGCTATGCCACCAAGAGCCACTATCCTGGTTTGGTGACCAAATAGATGGTAGTGTCATACCGCTACATGCCCATGGTCCTAGAATGTCGACTCATGATGAGACCTCCCATCCACCAGCTAATACCTTGAGTGTTTATTTATCTTACGAGGTCTCTTTTCTTACTGAGAAGCCTTTTACTGCTTTCTCGTGAATCCCTAGGCGAAGCATCTCAAAGGTTTCATTTTGGCTTTTAAATCTTACCAACTACTTTTACTCTCTAGGCCTTTAGCCCGTTATTCCCACAAGGCAAGGTACAACCCTTCCTAGTGTGGAAAACCCAATGCCTGAACAAAGGTAGGGGGGGAAAATGAGAGGAGTAAGGATGGAAAGTGGTAAGTATGGAGGGAATGGACGATGGCATTTCATAGACCCACCCGGTGGCAACCCATCCTAAAGGGAGATCAACTTACTAGGGCATCATGTCACCCTCCCAGGTATGAGCAAGTTAAAGAGCATAATTTCCAAGCAAACATTATGAAATGAAGGAGAATTCAGTGCAACATATTCAAGTGCTTCAATAATCAG
>ML830292.1:81083-94725 GCA_009831015.1 Picea engelmannii | reverse complement strand
ATGCACTATTGTATATAATTTTGTGTTGATAAATCAATTTTCATTATTATTTGAGTTCTGATTGGATTTGGTTTTGATTCGAGTAATTGTGTGATATATTTGATTGTTTCGATTGAATGCTCTGTTGATCATTGAAGTTGTTACATATTTTCTAAACACAGGTTGTTTCCAGTTTTCCAATTTTGAACACGGTCAATGGTTTGATTTGAATTTATTATATTCCATATGATATGGTTGGCATTACTATTATAATGTTATAATCCATGTTTTCGACCAATCCTATTCTGGTGATATTGCAACTGATTCGATTCACATTGTTTGACCATTTCGATTCATATATCGTTTGAATTTGATTACGCTCAGGATTATTATTGGTTGCTATTATTTAGCTCAACCATATTTGTGTCGATTATTGCCCGGTTCATGCTGTGGATTCTGTTGATTCTATCATGCTTCTGTATATTGACTGTGTGGTGATTAATAATGAAATTCGTTGGGTCGTTACTCATTGAGTATGATTTTATTCGAACACGATCGAAACAATTTACTTATCGTTTCACTTGATCGAATGATATCAATCTATTGATATGACTATAACGAGTCAATGATGGTTATGATCATTATTTTCGTCATATTGGTTAACTGTGTGATACTCAGCGAACGAAGTTTATGGCAAATTTTGTGGATACTGTTATGCATTTTCATTTTGATAATAATCGTAACAGCCTCTCTATATTGGCATATTGGCATTTAATTAAAACGATATGAATCCTATGCACACTGTATTGCTGTAACAAATCGATTATGAGTATATGAACTATAATTGCATCATATCTTATACGATTTGGTTTACCTTTGATTTCATTTGTTATGAAACGATTCTGTTATTATTTGACCCGATTCTATGGAAATTAAAAAAAAAAAACCCAGAGCATTCTTACTCTGTCCCGATTGCATCCTTTTCGATTTGGTTTGATTTGAAGGATAAATTTGTTTGAAACATTAGTAATTCATTTTGAATATTCATTTAAATGAAAATTAAATTGGATTTGATTTCTTTTAAAAGGATTTGATTTGATTTATATCTGGTCATGTACGCTATTTTAGACTAGCTACAGAATCAGATGATTCTGTAGCTAAGTCTGTAGAATCAATTTTTTATTATTTTGTCACTGAAATATCCTTCTAATTTGATATTTGTGTTCTATTGCAGGAAAATTCGAAATTACAGTTGAGTTTGTAAGCATTTAGGGGATATTTCAAAGATTTCACTTGCATTTCAGTTGCTTAGTTTAGATGATTTTGGGGATTTTTTTCCAGATTATGTAAAACAATTTGATATTATCCACAAGGATGTTTTACCTTGTGAGAAACTTATATAAACCTATGGTTTTTGTAATAATGGAGATCCTCATTCGTGGGAGAACAAGGATATGGAGTTCTAATATAGACTGGAGCAGGATTGATGTTTTGTCACAACTTTAGCTTCTCAATATATCAACATTTTGTTTCATGTTGTGTATATCAATTTGTTTATGATTTATGACTACTTTAGCTATCTAAATCAAATGCAAATGGTATAATTTCAATCATTGTTATCCATATCTTGTCTCTTCCAGATAGATAAAAGAAATAACAATTGTTAATTCAGTTTGTGAATGACAGGTTTATGTTCTTCATAGATTGAATTGTTATATATAAGTCCTTGCATAACAGGTTTCCCTTATTGCAAGAATTTATAATCATAAGATTGTTATGATTTTATTTTATGTCTTGTTTGTCCTGTAAAAACACTTCAAGAAGCAGCACAACAGATCGTTTACGAGAAGCTTAGGGACTAACCGGTGCGAGTTTCCCTCCTCCGACTAGCTTAGAAGTTATCATACATAGGGCAGAGTTGGAGCGCTTCCAGGTCAATTAGTTTGTTGTTTACTGTTTTTCATTAAGTAGTTTAATTTAGATATAAGTTTAATTAGATTTATGTTAGATTGTTTAATTTCAGTAAATATATTAGATCGTTTAATTTCAGTAATGTTTATTTCTTTTTCATAAAATATAAAAATCAAAAAGAGATCCTTGGCTGTCTTAAGGCAGCAAACAAATGAGTTTTGCAGGTTTTAATTAAATCTGTAGGTTTTTTATAGTGTACATTTGTGAATAAGTAATATTACAACTGATAATTAGATAGTTGATTTGAGTTGTTATAATAGTAATTAGTAGATTGTACATAATAGTTAGAATAGTTAGATTTAGTTTTAGTTTAATTCAGTAGTTTTTTTTAATTAGATTAATGTATTAGTTAGTTAGTTTTAATTTGTTTGTTTTCTTTGTCTTAAATTACTTAGCTCAGATCAATTCTCTCTTTGGCTTTCTTAAAATACCTTAGAGCGGCCAACGGAGCCATTAAACTCGTCAGGGTGGTCCATTCCAAACGGCTTGGGTTATTTAGACAACCCCGGACCAGTTCCACTCTCTCAATTGACGGACGGACAATTTTCGCCCGTCAACAAGTTTTCTTGTAACCTCAACCTAGTTTAGGATTCCCTTGCCCTGGGTGGATATTGGTCCCAACTCGGGGGTGACCCACTACTGAGCGTCATGAGAAACGTGGTCTAAGGATGGTAGGTTCATGGAAGGTCTACACATGGTTGGTGGAGTTATTATATTTTCAAAGATAAGTATATGCATGTGTTTAATTTCAATTAAAATGCATGTTTGTGATGCTTGCAATATTATCATGTATTCTGTTGCAATTATGAATTACTATTAATTCCATTACTTATGTATGCTAGTAGTAATACTGTGATTACTATGTACTCTTTAAATAAATCTGTTAATTAGATTTAATATACATGTTATATTTAAATTTATGAGAATGTTTCCGTGTAGTAGCATTGCCCGGCTTGTGGGTGGTCAGAGATGTTACAATATGGTATCAAAGCCCATAGTTTCCATGGTGAGATTGGATGGGTCAGATAAGTGGTCTTTGGACCAAGGTTTCGACTGGAAATGGTGTTTGGAGGAACCAATTTCCAACCTTAGATTGTTTCTGAGTTCCAAGGGGTTACATGGTCGTGTTACGAAGCTCAGGAGGAGTAGCGGTAGAATAAAACCGCAAATGGTGTGGTATTTGACCACTGAGAGAGAGCACTCAACACTTGGGGTGTTGGAGCCGTAGGATTTGTTTGGAAGGAGAGTCCCTTATGCTCGTTAGATCTAGGGAAGGTGCAGAGGAGTTAAACCGAAAACCCTTCGGACTTCGCGACTTAAGTGAAGTTTGATGCCAGACACAAGAGAAGGGTCGAAGCCCGAAGCTTCGAAGTGGATCTACATCGTAGATCTGGAGAGGAGAGCTTGAACACTGGATTAACCAATCTCAAAAGGTAAAACACAGTAGTGAAGAGCGAAATCTCCCAAAGCGCTGAAGTGGTGAGTCATGATGATGTCACCTGGAGGTGACATGGACACATGGGATGTGTGCCACGTGTCAGTGGTTTTAGAACCCATGGAAGATTGAAATGGAATTTGGAACGTGATGAGTGTCACCCATTTGAATGGGCCACATACCATTCACTAGTATGCCTTCATGTGGCATCCTGTGTGAGCAGGGTTAGTGGGGCCCGAGGTTACGTAACGTAGTTAAGGGTTAGAGGACCCACATTGGCGTTGACCATGATACATCAAGATTGACGACTAGGAGGCATTGCAGGGACCCAAGTTGCATGGGAGATAATTCTCCAAGGTGGTCCCACAATCCAAACATGGTTTCACTGAAGGGTTTACGTGTTAGTGTCAGAAAAATTGCGGGATGAAAGACAGGTTACTCCAAACCACCATTGCATGCCCCCACAATTTGGAAAAGTGTAAGTGATGTGACATAATGACGTCAACAAAGTGTCATGGAAGTGTTCGGGGTGTGCAGATGTGAAATCTTTCGAAGTCCCGAAGTCCCAGAATTCGAACACCTGAGGTTCCACATCGAGTGTCAGCCGTAGGATGCTGGGTATATGTGGACCATTGATCCACCCTATTGCGCGAGTCTGGTAACTCATAACTCTCAGTGATCATTGTTTTTTGCTTGGAAATATTCTGAAGCAGAAGGCTGAAGGCCCGAGTGCGCGCTCATCGATCTAGCGCTTGGTCACGCCCCATGGTCGCGTGGGTTGGGGACAAAGAGAAAGGGGATAGTGACCGAAAACTTAGCAGAGCAGAGCTCCTAAAGAAGAAATCTAAGGGGATTCTTGATTGAATGAGAATCACAGAGAATGAAAACTAAATGTTTGCTTGAGTCGAATTTGTTTATGAATGCTGTGGGATTTGTTAAGGAATAATGGCCTGACAAATTTTGGTTGTCTTCACACTGTGTTTACAGAAGTTTAACGAATGCCAGAACCGAATAGAGTTGCCACTAAGTGAAAAGAAATGGAGGAGACACATAATGATTCCAGTTCAGAGAACAAAGTTAAAGGGATAGATGTTCATATGGGAGTTGAAGGGTCGAACTCCAATGGGCATGGGGAAGAGATAGATAAGGAAGGGAATATGATGAAAATCATTGAAAAATTGTAGAAAGATGCCCGAACTCATTGAACAGATAGAATAAAGATCAGGAACGCTCAAGATAAACAAGGTGAATTCAACTTAAAGTTGATGAAGAGTCTGGAGAGAATAGAAAATAAGTTGGACAAGGAGAGAGACTCGAGCAAAACTGGGATTCACCCGAATTTTAAGGGAAGAAGGTCAAGGAGTGTTGGTAAACACCATCATTACTCCCAAGGTCGCTCCAAGAGGAGGTCACACAATAGTTCAAGCCCATCTCATACCAGAAAGAACAAGAGATCCAGAGTGAATAACTGAAGGGTGAAATGAACAAGATTAATCCTCCTACATTTGATGGAGAACATAAGAAGGAGGAAGATGACGAAACATGGTTGCTTGGCATGAGGAAATATTTCCAACTGCAAAATTATTCCTCTCATGCAGAAGGTAGAATTGAAATGTATCAAATGAATGGAAAGACATCCATGTGGTGGGATCAACTTGTGCAGGCACAACACATTAGAGAGAAAGATATCACTTGGAGAGAATTCAAGAGGTATTTCGAGAAGAAATACTTGACTAAAAGATACTATGACAGAAATATGGAAGAGTTCTTTAAACTCTATTTGGGTAGCATGACCATTGATGAGTATGAACGAAGATTTTTGGAATTACTGAAGTATGTTCTGTTCATCAAAGATGAGACTGTCAAGATTTAGAGGTATCTAAGTGTATTTCCACCTTCCATTAGTGACAAGATTCGGTATGATGACCCAAAACTATGGAAGAAACGATAAGAAGAGGGAAATTATTATATGAATAGCAAAGAGAAAAGCCTACTTTTCAGAAGGCTTGGGATGACTAGAATAAGTTCAAGAAAGAGAAGAGGAAGAAAGGAAACAAGCCTCCCTTTTGAGAAACATTCCTAAAGGACAACCATCATTTAGAGAGCCAAGAATGATTGACGTAGGGGAACAAAGGCCAAGACAGATTTCCATTCAGTGTTGGGGTTGTCAGGGGAACCACAAGTACAGAGATTGTCCCCATAAAAATGGTAAGGTGAGAGTTGTCCACAATGTACAGCAGGATGAAACAATGGAGGACATGGGCAGTAGAATTCCAAGGATCTATGCAGCCCCGGACAACAAGCAAGATGAATATCAGTCGCACATGATTTAAGTGGAAGGTATGATTAACAACCAACCATTTACTATTTTAATTGATTTAGGGGCTAGCCATAGTTATATAGATCCTAGAGTGTGGAAAGTTTTCAATTGTCAAGAAGAAAACGTGAAAAGTCTTGGTTAGTGCAGCTGGCTACATGAACCAAGAGAAAAGTCATTGAGTTGGTTAAGTCCTGTCCTGTGGACATGAATGGACTGAGCACAAAGGCTAAATTGAATATTCTATCTTTAGGTTCTTATGACTGTCTAATTGGGATGGACTGGTTGGACGAGCACCATGCCATCCTGGAATGTCATAACAAGGCATTCATTTGCTTGGATGAGGAAGGAAATCAGAAAAAAAATCCAAGGAATTCCCAGAGCTGTTGCTATTAGAGAAATCTCAGCAATGCAGCCGAAGAAGTGCTACAAGAAATGCTGCCAATTATTTGCAGCCCATGTGGAGGAAACACCTAAGGATAATTTATCAAGTATTAGAGATCATGCGATACTAAAGGAGTTTGAAGATGTATTTCATAAGGTACTTGGACTACCTCTGAAGATAGATATTGATTTCTCTGTAAACTTGATTCCTGGAGCAGCTCCAGTGTTGAAATCTCCTTACAGAATGAGTACGCGAGAGATGAAAGAGTTGCAATTGTAGCTTGAAGAGATTTTGAAGAAGGGGTACATACACCCAAGTGTGTCACCTTGGGGAGCCCAAGTCCTGTTCATGAATAAGAAGGATGAAACGCTAATATTGTATATCGATTTCAGACAATTGAACAAAGTAACTGTAAAAAACAAATATCCTCTGTCGAGGATTGATGACCTCTTCGATTAGTTGAAGGACGCGAAGGTATGTTCGAAGATAGATCTCAGGTCAGGATATCACCAGGGAAGGATAAAGGATGAGGACATCAAGAAGACCTCCTTTAGAACAAGGTATGGTCACTATGAATTCACAATGGTGCCATTTGGATTGTCAAATGCACCCACTGTTTTTATGTGCTTAATGAATGGTGTATTCAGGGACTATTTGGACAAGTTTGTCATAGTCTTTTTGGATGACATCCTGGTGTATTCCAAGTTGGAGGAAGAGCATGAAAAACATATGAGGATGGTGTTGAAGGTGCTAAGAGAGTACCAACTATATGCCAAGTTGAGAAAGTGCTCATTTTATCAGGAGTAGATCCATTACTTGGGGCATATTATTTCGAAGGATGGCATAGCTGTAGATCCTAAGAAGATTGAGGCCATCAGAGAATGGTCTGTGCCAAAGAACGTTATGGAAGTCCGATCCTTTATGGTTCCAGTTGGTTATTACAAAAGGTTTATTGTAGGGTTCTCTAGGATAGCTCATCCTATCACTTCCTTGCAATGGAAGGAGAAGAAGTTTCACTGGATAGAGGATTGTGAGAGAAGCTTCCAACAATTGAAGAAACTGCTAACCAGTGCTCCAATTCTGAGGATTGCAGATCCGAATGAATACTTTTTAGTGTGTACAGATGCATGCAAAGAAGGACTGGGAGGAGTCCTTAGTCAGAATGGATTCATAATCTGTTATGAATCAAAAAAGTTGAAAGAGCACGAAAGGAACTATGCAACTCATGATTTGGAGTTGGTAGCCATAGTACACGCTCTAAAGAAATGGAGACATTACCTCATGGGAAGGAGGTTCGAACTGAGGATAGACCATAACGGTCTGACGTATTTTTTTGATCAACCAACCTTGAATGCTAGATAGAGTAGGTGGCTGGAGTTTCTCTTGAGTATGATTTTGATATCAAGCATATCAAAGGGAAGGAGAATAAAATGGCTGATGCACTCAACAAGAGAGTACATGAATTACATGCTGCAACCATTAGCATGTACTGAACTGATATTAAAAGAGGAATTTTGGAGGATTGAAATACAAATTTGCAGTACAGGGATTTGGTAGCAAAGCTATAACAAGGTAAGATGCCACATAAAGTGGAGAATTATAAATTGGAAATTGATGGAATACTTCTGTACAAGAACGTAATTTATGTACCTAATGTCCAGGACTTGAAACTTATGATTTTGCATGAAATGCATAATGTGCCTTATGCTGGGCACCCTGGATATCAGAAAACTATGGCAACAGTCAAGAGCCATTACTTTTGGCCAGGTATGAAGAAAGAGATTGCTGAATACATCGCCAGATGTATGGAGTGCCAGAAGGTTAACGCTGAGTACATGCACCCAGTAGGGTTGCTGCAACCTTTACCCATTCGTGAGTGGAAGTGGGAGGTAGTGACTATGGATTTCATCACGGGATTTCCTAGAACAGGAAAACAACATGATTCAATCATAGTGGTGGTGGAAAATCTTACGAAAGTTTCCCATTTTATTCCACTAAAGACTACTCATAAGGCAACGAATGTTGCTGATATTTTTATGAGGGAAGTATCACGATTGCATAGTATTCCCAAGAAAATTGTGTCTGACAGAGACCCGAAATTTACCTCAAATTTCTGGAAAGGGTTATTCAATGGGTTTAGAATGAATTTGAACTTTAGTATAGCCTATCATCCTGAGTTTGATGGGAAGACAAAGAGGGTGAATTGAGTAATAGAATATATACTAAGGATGTATGTGATGGACAAACCATTGAAATGGGAAGACTACCTACATTTGGTAGAATTCGTCTACAACAATGGATATCAAGCATCGTTGAAGATGAGCCCATTTGAAGCACTGTATGATAGAAAGTGCAATACTCCAGTAAGCTGGGATAACCCAGATGATAGGGTAGTAGTTGGGCCAGAGTTGCTCAAGGAAATGGAAGAACAGATGCTAAAAATTAAGAAGAATTTAAAGGCTGCTCAAGACAGGCAGAAAAGTTATGCTGATAAAAATAGAACCCACAGAGAGTTTAAAGTGGGTGACCATGTTTTCCTGAAAGTGAAAGCTAATAGAAGTTCCCTGAAGTTGGGAAACTGCGGCAAGTTAGCAACTAGATTTTGTGGGCCATTTGAAATCCTGGAAAGGATTGGGCCAGTTGCATATATGCGTGCATTACCTGCATCCATGACTGTACATAATGTGTTTCATGTTTCATTGCTTAAGAAATGCATACCTGATTCTAATCATGTAATTGATTGGAATATGATTCAGGTGGAGCAAAAAGGTGTCTTACAAGTGCATCCTGTGCGCATATTGGACCAGAAAAGAAAACAGCTCCGAAGTCGAGCCATAGGGATTGTAAAGGTCCAGTGGACCTAGTACGGTCCTGAGGATGTGACATGGGAGCATGAGGATGTTATTCAGGAAGAATACCTGCATCTTTTTGAAGATTTTGAAAATCTTGTTGATGCTGTGTGAAAGTTGCACTGAGGACAATGAAAAAATAATGGGAGGGGATTGTAATATTCCCAAGGATGAGCCCTGTTGTAATCATGTTTATGAATTGTAAATCATGTTTTGTAGGTTAGTGAGCCAAGTATTGATAAGATGGTGGGCTTATGCATTTATTAGGCCAGAGATCCTAAGTGTTAAAGGCGAGGATCTTGTTTTTGTATATGTAATATGCAGAACATTAATAAAGATTAAACATCGCTGTGTGCAGAATGACCATGAAGAAAGAGTGATGGGGGACTAAGCTTCCACAAGATGGGTAAGGGAAAATGGGCCAAAAGGTTGGAAAAAGGGGCTAATCTTAGGGGCTTAAGTCCTTGAGAATAATATTTTATTATTATTCCAAAGCTGTGTGACAAACATGTTTTTTTCTTATCCTAAGTCCTAGGAGAGGCAACACATGCAGCTCCAACGTGTGCAAAAGGGAACACATACTTGATGGAGGGCATGTAGCTTCATGGGCGACATTTTTCGACCAAGACACATGTAATTTAACCCAAGAATTGAGTCGTGATGGGGGTTCCTCCTCCATTCTGCCATCAACTATCTGAAACTGTGAATTTCATCTGATCTTTGCATGCATACCCTCACGTAGCTCTGAAACCCAAAGTCTGTGATATTTTCTTGAGAAGCCGATACACCCTCTGTCTAAACCGTCGAGTCTGTGTTAGACCTCTACGTGGATTTCTTGTCACACATCCTGAAACCGGTGTTACCTGAACCGTGCTGTGTCTTAGTGACCTGTTGCCATTTTTCTGGACGTCCAAACCCAATTTTCCTGTTGTTGTTGTCACCCGTGAGTTAACCAAAAGCTGTTGTTGTTGCTGTTATCCTCAACTTGCAGGAATTGAGTTGAAAACTGGTTGAAGAACCAGGTTGTCATGCCCGTGGTAGAAGAGGTAGGTTGTCAGGCCTGTGAGAAACTCTCTCTAGGTGAGAGAGTTTGCTGGGAAGTGGTTTTCTCCCAGAGAGAGTCCAGCACCAGCTATGGAGCTCTGAGAATTTCTGATTCGTCCTGTTGCTGAGACCCAGAGAGGAAGGTGAAGCACCGATGGATTGTTCTTGTGAAGGTGTATACTCCCGGATGGAACATGCATGTGGGGAATGAGAGTTTGTGAGTAGTGGGCGTAAGAAGGCTCCTGAAGAGAATCCTTCAGGTTGCATTGTGCAATTTTCCTGTAACCTCAACCTAGTCTAGGATTCCCTTACCCTGGGTGGAGCTTGGTCCCAGCTCAGGGGTGACCCACTGTTGAGCGTGATGAACAATGTGGTCTAAGGCTGGGAATTTCATGGAAGGTTTGCACGTGGTTGGTGGAGTTATTACAGTTTCAAAGATAAGTATATGCATGTGTTTAATTTCAATTAAAATGCATGTCTGTGATGCTTGCAATATTATCATGTATTCCGTTGCAATATGAATTACTGTTAATTCCATTACTTTTGTATGTTAGCAGTAATATTGTGATTACTTTGTACTATTTAATTAAATCTGTTAATTAGATTTAATATGCATGTTATGTTTAAATTTATGAGAATGTTTCTACGTAGTAGCATTTCCCAGCCTATGGGTGGTCGAGGATGTTACAGTGAGCTGCGCGCCTTGTTGGAGAAGTTGTGATTCTTAGTCTGTGGAAGACTGTCACAAACCTATCGTTGATAGGGTTGAATCTGCTCCACTAAGCTGTTGTCTCTGGGTTTGACAAGGCATTGTGTAGGCACAATTGTAGGTGAAGAAACAATATCTTATTTATCTTTGAAAATCTATTTTTTCTAGATAGAAGGTGTTGAGGCTGAAATGGTTATAGTAGTCTTCTGTGCATCCTTTGAATAGACTGTGAAGAGGATGAATTTTGTAGTATGAGATATTACCTTGCAACACTGTTTTGGTGGAGCAGTAATTAGAACTACCTCTGGTATCCTATAGAGCTGACCTCCCAGAGTAATAATGACACTACGGGGTCTAGACTCATAGAAAACATGGCGTCTACACATATATGGTTGGCCCAAAAGAACACCATAGACATCAAGAGGGGAAACATCACACACCACCTCATCCTTGAAGGGATGGATGCCATAGTACATGTAACACTATTGGCTGACACGAAGATCTCATCCCTGGTGAAGCCACCTATATTGTATGGCTATGGGTGTGGTGTTGTCGAAAACCCCAATTGTTTGATGACCTTAGCTGAGATGAGGTTCTTCTGGCTTCCACTATCAACAATGAAATGAAACGGGGTCCCCTTCACCCACATCTATGAATGGAAGATGCGCTCCCCCTCTTTAGGATCTATTGATTCTTTTGGTTGAATTGTTGTGGTTGCAACAGTAGCAGTGGGGTCTGTGTCGATGATCTATCTGTTTTCAATATTTTCTGAATCAAATTCTAAATCAAGTTTCGGCTCTGTGTCTTTGACCTCGACCACCAATGACTGTTTCGAGAAACATTCATCGGTGTTGTGCCCGGGTATTTTGTTGAAGTCACACCAATTCCCAGTGTCATTCTTCGTCTTCCCTTTACCCTTCTTGTCCTGTGTATTGGATAGGTTGTCTAGAGGATGTTGGTTAGGGCCATCTTACCATGCTTTGGTTGTTGCAAATTTGAAGACCCGAATTCCCATTTGTTTTGGTGCCTAAATTTCTGCTCGATTTTGACACCATATCGATACAAAGCTCCTAATGATGAGATGTTTAGGAAATCCATTTAATTTAGGATGTACCTATGTAGAGCCCCATGGTATTTCATAACCAAATTCCACTCAGAGTCTTTGATACCCATCTTGGTGCGCAAGGTATGGAAAGTATTTTTGAACTCTGACACTGTTTGGCTCTTCTCTTGTCGTAGTGTGGTCCATCTCATGTACTGGTCTTCATAGTTATCAATAAGATAGTACTATTCTTTGACCACATCCACAAAAAAATACCAAGTGGGCTCGACCCCATATATTCCAGATTCATCTGTGGAAATTTTCTCTTAGTAATTTTCCCACCAATGTTTGACATGGGGGAGAGTCTTGAGGAGTGCGAAGGTGATATTTTCCCTGTCAAATTTTTTTTGAACAATGAAATAACCTTCTAATAGATTTAAATATTTTTCTAGGGCATCCACATCTATCTGACCTTCAAATATGGGAATATTAAAATTAACTTTTACCTTGAAGGGAGAGGTTCCTCCAAAATGGCTGCTTGATGAAGATGTGCCTGTTGCTATCGACAGGAGTTGAAGGATGTGTGTAAAATTATCCATAATTTCATCCCTCTATCACATGAGAGCTTGCTCAAGCAATAGGTTAATATAATATTCTGCTCCACTATTTTTCTTTTTTGCTGCCATCGAGGGTTTCTTGGGTGTGCGAGAGTGATTTTTCTCAAGAGAGACAAGCTCGAGAGCCAACTGGATATATTGGGACCTCATCGGGGACATGCGCTGAAAAACGATCAAGAGCAGCCTCCTCTGATACCAATGATCCAGATTATTTTCAGAACAAAATGAAAGGAGAGATTTTACAATGAAATACTCATGAAAGTTGCCAGAAACAAATAAATACAAAAATACTTGATTTCTATTAATGAAATAATTGTAAAGAGAATGTAAAAATACAGAGTGCAAGACTCGCTAGAATGGTGGAAGCTTTATCTCTGAGAAGAGATGTGACATCTATACACTCATCCACAAGAAGATTATTACAATGAGGATTTGAAGGCCTTTTTATGATAAACATGAATGCCAAAACACTAGACATCCAAAAACCTAACCCTAGGATATGAAACGCCAAAAGTCATGTGGGCCTTGTTTGGGTAAGTTAGTACATTAACTTCTCGGGGTCGTAACTTTTACATATGATCTCCTTTTTAGGTGCGTGATAGCCCATTGGAAAGGTCTTTTTGAGAACCACGCATTATGTCATCAAAATGTGACTCCGTCTATAGTTTGAATGTGGCCCAGGAAGCACAAAAATATGTGTTAACATGAAAACATACAAAATAAGCCCGTTGGATTAGGTGGGAGGCCACCAGTATCCACCCAAAATATGTGTAGGGCTTCAGACAACCCCAAAAGTGTAGAACCCAAAATTACAAAGAAATATAGAAGAACATGCTGAACTAAAAACTGACAAGAGGAGCTAGTTGGAATAGGTGGGTGGCCACCAATATCCACGTGGATCACTTTTCTTCCACCATGGGAGGTTGCTTGGGTCAATGAGAGTGGTCGTCCCCAAGTGAAACTAACTTGAGGCCTAACTCTCTATACTTTGACCTCATTGGGAACATGCACTGAGAAATAACAAGGATACGACTACTATACCACTAATTTGGGTTATATTGAGAACAAAATGAGATAAAAAAAAACTGTACCAAAGAACACAAAAATAAAGTGAAACCCAACTTATATTAATGAATAAAATAACAAAATATTGTAGAACACAAATTGGCTAGAATGGTGGTAGCTTATCTATGAAGAGAAAGAGATGCCGACTACACTCATTTGAAAAAAGATCATTACAAAGAGGCCAAAAATGGACTTTTATCATGAATCCTAAATGAAAAATAGGAAAAAA